>VXBL01006680.1:186513-227069 GCA_013400195.1 Aramus guarauna | reverse complement strand
GAGCGGCGGCGGCGGCTGGGCACCGCCATGGGGGAGGCGCGGCGGCAGCGGCGGCTGCTGCTGGTGGTGGTGTGCGTGGCGCTTTTGCTGGACAACATGCTGTACATGGTCATCGTGCCCATTATCCCCGACTACATCGCGGCCATGCGCGGCAGGGAGGGTACCGCCGGCCCGTCCGCGTCCGCGGCGGTCAACGAGAGCGGCGGCGGCAACCGGAGCCTTCTGCAGGCGCGGTACCCGCCGGCCGCGGGGGGCAATGAGGACGTGCAGATCGGGGTGCTGTTCGCCTCCAAGGCCATGCTGCAGCTGCTGGTGAACCCGCTCAGCGGCACCCTCATCGACCGCGTGGGCTACGAGGCGCCGCTACTGGCCGGGCTGGCCGTCATGTTCCTCTCCACCGCCACCTTCGCCTTCGCGGAGAACTACGCGACGCTGTTCGCGGCGCGCAGCCTGCAGGGGCTGGGTTCGGCCTTCGCCGACACGGCCGGCATCGCTCTCATCGCCGACCGCTACGCCGAGGAGCCGGCGCGGAGCCGCGCCCTGGGCACGGCGCTGGCCTGCATCTCCTTCGGCAGCCTGGCCGCCCCCCCCTTCGGCGGCGTCCTCTACGAGTTCGCCGGCAAGCGGGTGCCCTTCCTGGTGCTGGCCTGCGTCTGCCTCCTCGACGGGCTGCTGCTGCTGGCCCTGGCGCCACCCTGCGCCGCTGGGGCACGGGCCAACATGCCCGTCGGCACCCCCATCCACCGCCTCATGGTGGACCCCTACATCGCTGTGGTGGCGGGGGCCCTGGCCACCTGCAACATCCCCCTGGCCTTCCTGGAGCCCACCATCGCCAACTGGATGAAGGAGTCCATGGGGGCCAGTGAGTGGGAGGTGGGCCTCACCTGGCTGCCCGCCTTCTTCCCCCACGTGCTGGGTGTCTACGTCACTGTCCGGCTGGCTGCTGCATACCCCCACCTCCAGTGGTTTTACGGGGCCCTGGGCATGGCCATCATTGGTGCCAGCTCCTGTCTGGTGCCAGCCTGCAGGAATTTCGGGCAGGTCATTATTCCCCTCTGTGGCATCTGCTTCGGCATTGCCCTGGTGGACACAGCCTTGCTTCCCACCCTGGCCTTCCTGGTGGACGTGCGTCACGTCTCTGTCTATGGCAGCGTCTACGCCATTGCAGACATCTCCTATTCTGTGGCGTATGCCCTGGGGCCCATTGTGGCTGGCCAGATTGTGCACACAATGGGCTTTGCGCAGCTCAACCTGGGCATGGGGCTTGCCAACGTGCTTTATGCCCCTGTCCTCCTCTTCCTCAAAAATGTCTGCCAAATGAAACCCTCTCACTCAGAGAGGAACATTCTCCTTGAAGAAGGACCTAAGGGACTCTATGACACCATCAAAATGGAGGAGCGCAAAGGCACAGGCAAAAGCCTCCGGCCAGCGGGCGAGATGGAGGAGAATGGCATGGACTCCTACCGCAGAGACCTGACAGGGGTGTCCGAGGAGGACTCATCAGACTATGAGTACAGTTAGGTTGCCCCACGCAGCCCAGCCCCAAGAGCAAAGAGGGACATGTGGGAGATGGGGGGGGAGTGGGGGGGTGGGGTGGGGATGAAAGCATTAACTGCATTATGTTTCTGTACCAATATGCAATATATACAGGTTAACCTTTGTCATGATGTAATGGCTTTCTTCTTCTAGACTTATTTTTAATCAGTATTTCAGCATTCTGGCAAGGTGGAGGGGGTGGGGAATGGGGGGACAATCCTAAAGAAAATTATCTGAATAATCATTGGCATAAATTGGGCATTGGGGGGGATGTGTCCTTCCAAAAAAACCACCAACATCAAAACAAAACAAAAAACCCCAACAGCCTTGTAGCTGGGGTATAATTACACAAAGTTTTCTCAAGCTGAAACTGTGTGTGACATACTGTATATCTCTGTAAAAAATATAAAAAGAGCAAAAAAGTCTGTGTAAAATTTTGAATGGCGTATTCAGGGACTTAGTAAATCTTGTGTACATATACTTAGATTTTCAGTTGGTTTCATATATTTAAGAAGAGCAACAACTATCACAACGTCTTCTTCTTCTTTGGAAATAAAGTATTGTACTTTTTTTTTTCTCTGTTGTGCTGCTCTCCAGTAAGTGCAATATGCTGTATTATGTTGAAGTCCAAACTACAAGAATAATACGATCTGAATAAACGGAACTGAAGGGGATTGATTGTCTTTGTTTCATTGTTGAGGGCGGCTTGAGGCAAGGAGCTGGTTGGGCTCCGTGTAACCTCTACGGTAACAATTCCTCATAACACAAACCTCATCGGTTACCAAAATCGCCCAGGAGAAAACCCTGTACAAAATATCCTCATTTATTCTTCAAAACATATCTTAACAGGTCCAAGCAAACAACATCGCACTGCAAACATGCTATCAATCACCTAAAACCAGCTCCTTGTATTCTCACACGAATTTAATTTTAATTCTCACAATCATGAATTTCAATTTTCAAACATTCCAAAAATTACATTACCAGCAATTAGAGACACAATACTGGAAAACGTCTTTCTTGGTGCTGAATGCTGCCCCAATGTAGCCGACAGGAATTAAACAAAACAAAAGATGGGTGAAGTGCTTCATTCAAATCTTTGCAAAAAGTGGAAACCTTCAATCCCACCACAAGGGAACCAGAGCGCGTATTTTGCCCTGTAAATTTATCTTGACATAAAAGAAAATCGTTTATTTAAATTCATAGCTCATTAGGAAACAAAATAAATTACTTATAATAGCAAGAAGAGAAAAAAATTATATAAACGGCCACAGTAACTATTAAAGGGCTTCCACTCGTTCCTGGGGAGCTGGGCGCCGCGAAGGAGCCGCGCAGAAATCGCCCGACAGCTCCGCTGAGCTGCGCGGGACGCGCGGCCCCTCCGCGCCGCAGCTCCTGTCGGGGCGGCCGAGTCGCTGCTCAGGCGACGCAAAACTGATGAAAACACCGCGACGGTGCTTTGGCACGGCGGGTTTGCCGAAGAAGCAAAGTAGTAGCTGAGCCTCACTTCCCTAAACCGCAGCCTCCCTCTTTGTGGTAACTGGCAACAGCGGTGCCTCCTCTGTCCCGCCGCTCCGGGACCGCCCCCGCTTCTGGCCCGGCACGGTCCGCTGCTGCCGCCGCCCCGGGGGCGCTGTCGACCCCAGGGCACCTCCCGCAGTTCCCGAGCCCCTCCTGGGACGGCTGCCGCCCCGTCGCGGGCTGCCGCCCCTTCCGGCCACAGTACCGGCAGCCCACTGGCAGTACCGCCCGTTCTGTTGGGCCACGGACCCTTTCAGGAGCCGCAGACACCCCACGGTGACGCTACTCGACACTGGCGACAAGCTGTGCGGCAACGGGGGTCACCGAGAGCTGTAACCCTCGGGGGCTCCCCTTGCCGCAGCCGGGGAGCCCCTCGGCTGACCCCGACGGTGGTAAGAGTGCGGGCGAACCCGGTTCTGCCCGGGTCCCCCCGCCGCCCTCCCGGGACACAGCCGGCACGGGGTGAGCTGGCGCCGGTGCCACCGCCAGACGCAAGCCTGCAGAAGGGGCAGAACGAGAGCGGCGCGACCCGGGCGGAGGGAGGGCGGCAGCGCCTGTTGCACGCAGCAGGGGGGCGGGCAGGGCCGGGCCGGGCGGTGCCGGGGGCGCGGGGCGGGGAGGAGCCAGCCGGCGGCGGGGACGATCCGCTCTCCGCACGCCCCCGCCCAGAGGGGACCTGGCCGCAAAGGAGGCAGCGGTACCTTGGACAGAGCCGCCGCGACGCGCGTAGCCCGCCCGAGAGCCGCTCCGGAGCGCCCCGACGAGCAGGTACGGGCGGGCGGGCTGCGCGCCCCGCGCCTCCGACGGCGCGGCTGCAAGTGCCGGGGCGGGAAAGCCAAGGGCCCGGGAGCCGGGGCGCTGGGTCCCGCGGCGCGGAGCCGAAACTCCGCGGCGCCGGCGGCTCCCACGGGGCTGCCCCGCTGCCCGCGGATACCGCCGCGACGGACGGTCCGGGAGGGAAGGGGCTCCGCCGAGGCTGAGACACCGTAAGGTCTCGGGGCGCGCCGGCAGCCTCCGGCGGCGCTCCCCGACGGGCCCAGCCGCTGCTGCAGCCCGCAGGGAGCTGACGGATAGCGACAGGGCGGCTCCTTTCGTAATGTCAACGGCCGCAGCAGTGCACGCTTCACACATACCTCCCTGATAACGCATACAGTCCTCTTAACTTTGAGCATAGATTCCTGAGAACTTTAAGCTTTTCTTCCCGCTAACACTGAGAATGAGGATGAATAGATGGGGGCTGAGTGTAATGCCCCAGCAATGTTATATACTGCAAGCTGCCTCCCTGAGTCCACAATGTATGGACAGCTCCGGTATAAGCACATGGGCTTATTTCAGTCCTCTGCTATCTGCTAACGGAGAGATCAGTGCCTTTGTTGTGGATTTGAGCTGCTGCTTTGAGCTGTGGGGAAGGCCACCCTGCTCCCCAGCCTGCCGTGACTTGCAGCCACCCTGCTAAGCTGCTCACCCCAGCCATCGAGCTAAGCCAGCTGTAAATAAAAACAGCTAGGATTATTTTTCTTTTGCCTAATAACTTTGACAATGCACCTCACAGCCATTCCAGTGAGCAACTTTGAAGTCATCTTGAATTTCTGCAGGATTTTCTCTTGTGTCAGTTTCCTTGTACTTTACTAAGCAAATATAGGATTGGGCGTGATGCTAAGCTGGCAGCGCTTGAACCAGAGACAAAGCCTCAGTTCATCCCCATGACAGAGAAAAGTACAGATCAGGCCACCACCCCCAAACTCTTTATCACACTGATTTTAGATACATGAGTCAGTTATTAGCAGCATTTCTCACAGACCTAGAGCCAGGATGGACTTGCCATCGGTATGACTCCATATTGCAGTTTGACAAAAAACATAAGGAAAGAAAGAAAAAAAAAGTCACAGCAAGAAGAATACCAGCTGGATTTTTCCTTTACAGTTTTAGGGGCTCTGAAGACAAAATGGCTGCTCTGTATTTGAATGCAGGTGAAGAGCTGAGGCCAGCCCATAAACAACTGGGAAGACAGTCTTCCAAGAGTTACAGGGCATGTCCACTATTTGAAGTGCTTTGAACCTGGGTTACTAGGAGAAGAGCGCACGGCTAAGTGATGAGACCTGTGTAGCACATGAGAGGGAGCAGAGCAGCACAGCGGGTTAATGTGGCCTTTCCATGAGGGAAATCTCTCTCACCTGGGTTGAAATTGTGAGCAGATGACAGATCAACAAGAGTTTGCTGTGTGGCTCATTGCAGAACCCCAGGGACACCTCTCAACCTTATACAACCTACTTCACAGCACATGGCCCCACTGGCAGCCGGCACAGGACAGAGAGAGGACAGGATCAACACAAGGTGTCAGTGACCATATACACATTGGCAGACCCATGCTGAAGCTGCAAGGCTGGAATAGCCAAGCTGATTCCTCAGGAGAGGAATCATACACAGCCAGCCCTGCCCATTGCTAAACAAAACTCTTCATCTCACTTTCATACACTGTAGGTTTTTATCCAAATTGTTCATAAAAGCTGTTGTAGAAATAATTCAAGTGCCCTGAATGTATAGTCCCAAGGGTTTCAGAAAGGAAATATGACATTCTTTTCTACTTAGCACATGTTGTAATTAAAAAAAAAAAAAAAACAAAAAAAACAAAACTAAAACCCTGTGATCTGTCAAGACGTGACTGAACACATAGAACTTACTCTGTTTTAGCTGTACAACTGTAATTGAAGGACAACTGTTTGGTGTGGGCACTATTATATCAGAAGAAATATGTGTGCCATCTAGCTTATTCTTGTACAGAAAAGGAATAAGAGGCATCTTTAGGAGTGAAAACCAGGATAAGCACAATACAAGAGAGACACAAGTGGAAGTATTTGCTCTGTCACTGATGACTTCTGTGACTTTTGGCAGGTTAAGCCATCTTCCTGGATAGGTATATGCTATTTGGAAAGACCGGTGTGTGAAGCAGCTCAAATGCAGTGTATGACACCCCTCCCAGTCCTCCCACTGCCAGCCTAGGCAGGCTCACAGGGTCCCCCAGCCCAGAGCTATGCCCCAAAGCACTGGCACCCTGCAAGTTTCCAGCCTGCAGGAGGCAAAGGCACATCTCCATCAAGCTCCTTTCCACAGTTTTCACATCTTTAACGCAGAGATGGCAGTACCTCACTGTGTCCATGGAACTGTGCAATGACAAATACATTTAAAGACTGTGGTGCTTTCATATAAATTGATAAAGGGAGGACATGTAAGATCCTTAGAAAACTGCAACCTTACTATTACCTGTGTCGACATAAGTACACTCAAAGAAAAGTCACCTTTCTCCTCCAGCTAACATATAACAGTAATACAAAGTGTGCAGATCATGGCATAATGCATTGTGAAGTAAATTAAAGTGACAAAATAAACCATGCTGAGAAGGGACCATTTGTGTGCATCAGATAGTTCTGGATAAAGAAATTTATAGTGAAATGAGACAAACAATGTCAGAGCAATCTCCACAGGGCTCAGTCCAGCTACTTTTGAATGTTGTATTTCTATTTCTCTTCAGTTGTGCATTCTGAAGCTTCTGTGTATGCTTGTGCAGGGAATACTCTCCATGTACATTTTGGTTATAAATAATGGATACTGACTGGACTTTAAATCTTTTCTATTTCCAGAACTGAGGCGTGAGGCTCCACAAGTGCCCCCAAGAGGGTTCAATTTCTGTCCTCAACAAAAGATATCAACAGAAATGCAGGAATGCCTGTCCTAGAAAAAAACATGCAGAAGAAAGAGAAAGACACATGCAGTAAAGATGAGACAGTAAGTGACTGTTTCTGGGCGAACAAAAAGAAAAAAAAAAAAAAGAAAGGTTAAAAAAAAAGATGATTTAACAGCTTTTAATGCTGTAAATTAATACAATAATTGGAAACCAAGCTCTGTTCCAGAACGTATTTCTTCATTTCAGGGAATGCTAGTTATCCTGCAGCAGTTTATAATCAGGAACTTTGATCTAACATTAGTGCTTCTTATATAGAAATACACTCTTCCTCCCAACATCCCATGAAGAATTCCAGTAAGTGAAATATTATTAGACAACAGCAGATGCATTACTACAGTCAGAGATGGCATATAATTATTTCTTAATAGTACAGAACTATCAAACTATCACATATGATTCATTTTCAAGCTGGTTTAAAACATGCCAATGTGGATGCCTATAAGTAGTCAACCCCTTGGGTTTAAAACTTTTTTCCTAACCAAAGTCATGAACTGTACAGTAACCTTACGCAGAAAGATGGGGCCAAAGCCAGGTATCAAAAAGAAATACTATTTGGCACATCTATTGTCACTGACCAAGAAATCAATGACAGAAGAGATATGCCCTGACTAAACACAGCTTGAAACTGTAGAATTATCATTCTTTTATTTCTAAGATCCAGGGTACATTACAGACTAAATTTGATTTACATTTCCATTAATAACAGGTAATCCTATGACAATTTTTATGAGTATCTGCAATCTTCAGTTTCTAGATAGGGAAATATAACGCAGCACTGACTTTTCTGTGGATGTCAAAAGGCAGAACTGGTATTTGACCTCAGAGGATACCCACTCCACGCCTTATGTTCAGAGCACTTCCTTCACCCCCTCCCTCCCTGCATGCACTAGCAAAGGAGTTTGCAGCTAGCCTTGCTCTGAGCAGCAGGTGGGACTACGTGACTGCCAGTTATCTCTTCCAACCAAAATCAGGCTATGGTCCTGCGATCCTCTGAAAATTAATGTCTATTACACCAAAAGCTAGTAAAAAAATATATAGACTTTACTTGATTTAGGGGACAGGCAGACATCAAATTAGAGAAATAAACCCTCCAAAAGTTTATGGTCTACACTAATCACTAACAGACAAGCACAGGTGAATTAGATGACCATTTCTCAACTAGGAGACGTCCACCTCCCTGAGGAACCATGCTTAGAGCATCACAGCCTCTTGCAATTTCCCAGTCTTTCATGGATTACCTCCTTGCTTGATTTTCCCACTGACCCCGTAATTCCTCTGGCTTTTAAATTACTAATTACACTTCACTGGGGTAATTCAACATTAAAAAACAAAGGAAGCTTAATAGCATGGACAGCATCAGCTTGTTTTCTTCACAGATACTATTGGTTTCTGGCTCCAAACAGGATAAAGATAAAGCAAGTATAAGGAGAAATGTTTTATCAAGCCTTCTAGGAGGATTCCAGACTGGCCAACAGCAGAAGTTTGGCAGGGTAAAACAAACACAGATTTAGTTAAGGATTGTATGTAGTCAGTGCTAATAAACAGGTAGACCTGCACATTTTCTATTTATGCAATTTTATAATGTCATATTACCAGTCACAGAAGTATTAACCCACTGTTTTACTGATCACAAGATAAATGCACTTATTTACTAGTGAAATACCTTCTCTTAATGCATTATTTTATTATGCTGTAATTTATTCAAAGGTTTTCTAGAGTCTAGCTCAGACTATATGCTTGCATCATGCCTATTTGCCTGTTTGTCCTAGGATTTCCAGCATTTTTACCAAGGAATACTTTCCTGTTTTCCACTAGTTTCCTGACTTATCTATTTGAAATCCTCATTGGTCAAAGGCCTACAAATACAGCTACTGGAGAGGTACTACTGCTTCAGTATTGCATACAACTGCATACTATGTCCTAAAATCCGGGCACTTTAAGATCTAATGAAACTCCACTGAAGTCACACAGTTACATTTGCAGTAATCAGTCATCTCAACTGTTAAAACAGAATAAATGTATTTAAAAAGGAATGCAATATATTAATCAGCAACAGAAGGGGAAAAGAAAAAAAGAGAGGACAGTTTGGGAACAAGTAGAATTACTTGTTAATTTTTTTTTTTTTTTAATGATTAGGCAGTGCCAAAACTTCCAGTCCCACCACTGCAACAGACCTTACGCATGTACCTAAAGTGTACAAAACATTTGGTGCCAGAGGAGCAATTTAGAAAGACCAAGGTCATTGTGGAACAGTTTGGAATTGCAGGAGGCCTGGGGGAATCCTTGCAGCAAATCCTCGAGGAAAGAAGGGAAAAGACAACGAACTGGGTAAGCAGAGAAAAATGGATGATGCTCATTTACAAACTCTTTGTGACGTTCTATATGCAATCCCTGCTTTCTTTCAATGGGTCAATGCAAACAGGGGTCACATCAGATTTTACCAAAGGGAATGAATATTTCAGACATATTAGGCTATAATTTTCCAACTACGTCAAAATCCATGTCATTATTATGTTTTCAGATCAACAGTTTGTTGACATAAATGAGGGAATTCATGCACCTTGAGTCCATGCATGCAGGTGTCAGGTCTACCTGTAGGAAGCACTATATTACATCCTTTTTGGATGTAATTGCTTCCTTTCCCTTTAACAACAGGATTAAGAGTTTTTATAAAAATGAAAAAAGCTTTCTGATAGGACTATAAAAAGTGGCTTGCATACCCATCTCACCAAAGCTCTGATCCAGTCAAATTATTCTGGAATGGAATACTTCAGGATAGGAATTACTCTTTTTAAATTAAACTATTATTTGTCATTCATTGTCACACCATAACAATGTAGTTACGCTGCAGTATTTACTTTGTTGAATATACACATACATGTATACATCTACCTGTCTCTCTCTCTGTCTCTCAGAACATGATGAGATCTCAGCCTTTAAAAAGTCCAGCTTTCTGCTTCCCAAGACAGGAAAATTAAATAAGCCATAGATAAAACAGATTTTGTCATTCCACAAAGTCACATTTCATGCTGCCAGCATTAACCATGTTAGAATAGGGCAGCTGAAAACTAAAAACACTGATTTTATTGAAGTTCTTTTATTCCAGCAAGGAAGACAGACACTGAATCGTTTCATGGATTCAGTGAAATCCTGCAGGCTTGTTAGTGATGTCAGTGAAGTATGGTTCTACCTTAACTTTTCAGCTGTGTGAACCACAAGAAAACTCCATCAAATTGCTGCTATAGTCAGAAAAAAGGCTATGCTACTGGCAGTGCTTTTATTTTAAAAGCAGTGCTTAATTTCTGAACTACTTTTTGCCACAGTCTGAGAGCTCCACTAAATGCCACCCAATCTAATTTTTTTTATTCTGATCACAGAACTTCATGGTTTTGGTGACTAAATTAGCCATCACTTAAATAAGGTTCCTGATAACAATTAGTGTTCCAGGAGACAACTGTTCATTTAACTACTTACAGCATGAAAATTACAGAGGAAGGATGTATAAGCATTTTCTGAAACATCTCAACTTTAAATACTGGTTATTAAAATTAAATACCTGATTCTTAAGATAAACAAGAAATGTTTTTATTTGGAATTTAACTCACCAGGAGTACAGCTCTAGCCTGTTCTCCTGAAGACTCCAGAGACTGTGGGGGAAGCATCTGTTCTAACAGCAATGAAATATCTCAGAGGAAAACTTTTTCAACTGATGCATGCATTCATAATTATTTTTGCATAATTTCGTTGTTGTTTATAGTTACTATATGCAAAACATGTCCGCTAAACTCAGAAAGACCATTTGATCTTTTTATGAAAGCCTCCATTTTCCAAATAACGATTCTTCAAACTCTGCTCAGACATAAAGGTTGAGGTTACCGTATATCTGTGTTTTCAATAAAAATGGTTAGAAATTTAATATGTGTGCCTGTCTGGGTCAAGCATCAGTAATCTGCATTTGTGTCTGTGAACACAGAGGGAATTCTCCAGGTCCCCTGTGCACATGCCAGTATCTGCAGGACCAAGCCATTAGGCTCGAGAAATTCTTTTCCCACTCTGTCTTGCCACAGGACAGTATCTGATGGCTAACGACAGAGCATCTTGGTATCATTGAAGCCCCCTGAGGAAAGCCATTGCTAGTAACATTCTGTCTGTCTCTTAAATATATCCCGATCACTATTCAAGAGTCAGCAGTTAGCATGTTGTACTCAAACATTTTTTGTTGTTGTTGTAGAGAGAAGCAAACAACAAAATACCCAAACCACCAGAATATGGAGCTTGTTTACTTTTTAATGGAACACACTGTAAATTGCCATTGATTGAAAAATAGGATTATGGAATTGTGGCTGATTTCAGCTGAGCTGAGGTCACAGAGCCCAGACTGAAAATGCTCAGCAGCTCCATTAATCAGAGCCCATGCCTGACACCAGGAGCACCAAGCACTCTCCCCTCACCCCCAGACTGCCTTTCTGCATGTTGTTCGTAGCTTTAAGATTTCATGTCTCCTTCCTTCAGGTGTTTAACTACTGGCTGGATGACATGTACCTCAACAACCGGCTTGCTCTTCCAGTCAATTCCAGCCCAGCAATTATCTTTGCTCGTCAGTATTTCAAGGATGTAAATGACCAGCTGAGGTAATGTACTACGACTTCGCAGTTTTTGCTAAATGAAAGGATATTTTAAAGGTACTGCTTTTGCAAAAAGACAATCAACTTTCATTAAAAAATAAGGGCTGAAACCATTAAATTATTTCCTACAAGGCCCGCTGACTGAGGGTAGCGTTTCTGGGGTTACTCATACTGATAATTCAGAAATAAAAATGTCATTGCTATTACATTTATTGTATGAAAAAAAAATACCATAGGATTTACAATTTTTTAAAGGAGAATTTGCAAAGCTTTTCATTGTGTAATTCAAGTAAACCATTTTGCAAGAGAATATAGAAATACTAATTTCTGGCATACTGTTTAAAGAAAAACAATCTTCAACATGCCATCACTATGACTCGTTTCCACCCCGCAAACTGAAAAGGCCAAGCTGGCATTAAATTGTCCCTCTCAGGTCCCTAAAAGGGGACTAGAAACACAGGGGATCTAAGAATAAGAATTCAAAAATCATTCCTCCCCAAGAACACTGTTTCCTTCAGGCTCATCCTTCCCAGCCCTGAACTGACCTTTCTCCTTTGAATTGTTATGGGCAATTACAATCATTTAAAAAGTGAAAAGGTAAACAAGTAGCTAAGCACAGAATATACCTCTCCAGACACCCTTAAAACATAATTCAATTCTTCAGCCTTTGCCAAAACATTTTCTCCTTTTAAAACAGTAAACCAGATCAAATCTACCTTCATATAGTGCAATTTTCCTCTTTGCTTTCAGCACTCTCTAGCTGCTCATTACTGAAAGAATTAACTGCATGTGAATTTATGCTGTTATAAAACAGCCAGAACCTTGAAGCCAATATGTGTTATTTTAACATTTAGCATTTTAACATTACAGACAATGTATCTTTTTACTTTAAACATAACTATAAATGCTTCAATTCATTACTGACTAAATTTATTGTGCACACAGCTTTCAAAAAACCTCTACTTTGCATTTTCTAATGCATGTGCTTTAACAAGGAAATATTTTTCTCAGAGCTTCCCATTCAGTGCAAATGGGCAGTGTCAGGAAATAATACACCTGTCCAGAGCTCTGCAGAAAGAATATCTGCTTAGGACAGGAAGTACTCTAATAAATTGGACAGCTTATGAGTATTGATATGGAAACTCATGTTAAGGATTCTATTAAATATTCAGTCTCTGCTCCCATTCTCTAAATAAATGCTTTCAAGGCTTCCTCCTGTGGTAGTCTGTTTAACCATTTGAAGGGACCATCTCTAGGATTTCATATTTCTCTTGACATTAATTCATTTAGGTTTTGGGTGGAGGCAGGGGTCTCTCTCCTTGTGCTGTGTCATCAATCATTCAGGTTCCCTCAGTCTCTCAGAAACAGCCCGGTGTTGCCACATGACAAAAGACTGATGTCACTTCTATCTGCTACTTGCAGGTTTGCTGCCAATCTCATTTCAGGAGTGCAAGACTATAAAGCTTTACTAGACACGTAAGTAGCTTGGAAGGAGAGCTGCTGCTTGAGTATCTGCAGGGCTTCTGATTCAAGGGTGCTCTAACATGCCCAAAGTCAGGCTGCATTGCATGTCTCCACCATTTGGAAGAGCTGGGGCTCCAGCATGCTTCAGGGCAAGCGCTTCAGCATTTTTTATGTGCTTTCTGCTTTATTACTGCAATTTAACAGGTTGGAGAAGGATCCTGTTTGATGCCTGGTAGTCATCACTAGCATATGCAGTACAGCCCAACGGACACACGTTCTCTGCCTGACACAGCTATTGAGAGCACACCAGGAAGTCTGTGCTCCCCAGACCCAAAGAGCAGCAGCACTGCGGTTACACATTCTGCACGCCTTCCCTGGCACTGGACACCTGCCAGGGCACTGCACCACCCCACCCGCCCCCGCATACTGCACCTCCCATTTAGAACATCAGCCTCCTTCCTCCCCCTCCCCAGGAGAAGGAAGCCTCACCACAGACAGGCTGGTTCAGTGGCTAGTAAAAATGAGGAGTTACTTATGCCATTGTTATTTTCTGTATATAAACACAGGGGAAATCCATAATTAAGTCATGCATGAGGTAGCTTATAACAGCATTTTACATAGCACTTCTTAACCTCACCTAGTATGTTCCAGGTTTACTGCTGAAATCGCTGCTCCCCAAAGAATAGAAACAGTGGGGAGCCAAGCACAACGGACACAGCACCATAGCAGGGAAAAGGTCATTCTCCTGTCTGGAAATACAAGAGACCTATGTGATATGCTTTAACCAACGCTTATTTGGATGAGGAAGGCAAAGTCCATATTCAAACAACAAAGTCCCTATCATCTATGAATCAGATTAAAGAAAGAGGAAGGGGCTGTTCAATTTTTCACTTCAAAAGTCTGACAGCTACTCAGAAATTATAGAATAGGTACTTATTTAAAAACACATGCTTTTGTCCAAGATATGCCATGCAACTGCACACACCAGCACTGACATGCTGTGAAGTACTATTGTATACTAATGTATTTTTTTGCATCTTTATATGACAGCATCTGAGATGATAAAGAAACCACATTGCTCAAGAATAATTTAAATTCTTATTACTTTGACCTCACTACTTTAGATCCAAAGACTCACATGATTAGATTTTCTTGCCTTAAATCAATAATAATTTAAATCCTCACTACTTTGTCCTCATATTGTTATTACTGTTTGCTTATCACCCCTCCTGTATAATTATGAGGACTGTAATTGTAAAATTTTCAGTTCCATGTTGCTGTTAAGGACTTGTACCAGCAAGTGTACTCCTAGCTTCTCTTGGATCATGCCGCATGCAGATGCACTATATTCCAACCCAAACCCAGGCGTTTAGTTTTAACTGTGCATGTATTCCATGCAGTTTCCAGGACTAAATATTTCAAAGAAAACTTAACTTGCTCACATAAGAGAGTTGTAAGATCTACACAGACAACTCCTAAAGCAGTACAAGATTTTCTGGTGCCATCAGAGTTAATAATCCCTTTCTTAACTGCTATAATTACAGAATGTCTTATCTAAATCTACCATGCTATTTCGCTATGTTCAACCATCATAGATGCTCTTTAGAAAACTCTTAAATATAAGAGGATTTCAGCATTATGCAAAATGTCGGAGAAGGAGAACACTAATAACCCTGTTTTGCTGATAAGGAACAAAAAAAAATTAAGCACCTGTACAACGAAATAAGTGATCCAGAGTTTGAGAGCCAGGAACTGAAGGGAATATCCCTGGTTTAGAACTGCAACAGTTCTAAGGAGACAGTTAAACAAGATAAACTAGCATAAAATGTTACCCTGTATCAGCTGTATGATAGTAACCCTCCTTGTATGCTTCTTTGCCCCTGCCCTTCTCTGGCAGGATGGAAGCTTAGTCCTCTTTTGCTGAGGGAAAACCTCAGCACCACAAGATCTTTTTCCTCTTGCGGTCTCTGCCACCTCTGCAGAGCAACAGCACCATTATTTCCTGCTTCAGTGTCAGTGGGATATTTTACAATCCATATTCATAACAACTTCTGAGTTTTTCTTCTGGCCACTGAAAAAGCCTTTTTAGGAGGTGGTGTTTTCACATGCCTTCCAATAAAAAGGGATTAGGTTTTCAGTACCTATTCCCCCATGTAAGGATTAGCACATAAGCAAGGCTCTGTGGAAAACACAAATGTCCTCTGTATTGCCCCAGTCGTTCCTGTTCATCAGGCAAGGCCCTCTCAACAGACTGTAACCACTCTGCACAGTACAGGGCCACTGTGATTTGCAATTAATTTAATTGGTATTTTTTTTTCAAGGTGCTGTATCTTTTCCAGCTGTTCTGCTGACTTTTGTCCTGGCAAGTTTCCGGGGTTCCACCTAGGCAGGCTTCCCACGTACAATGCAAAGCTTCTTGTGACCTGCTATTATTTCCACTTCCACTATATGATAACACAATTGCTTAATGAATATGCATGAAGCTGCCAGGAATGATGTATTTAACTTTGGTATGGGAATTCATCTATTTCCCTTATACTGTAATCTCGTTTTATTATTAAATTTGTGTTATACCTGATCTAATTGTAACAGAACAAAGGACAGATTAGATTTCTTTTCCTTTCTGTCTCTCTCTCCCCTCCCTCCCTCTGGCTTTGTTTTTCTCCTTCTCTCTCTCCAGCCATGCTTTACCTGTTGATTTTGCTCGTGGACAGCTGTCTGGTCATCCTCTCTGTATGAAGCAATACTATGGACTCTTTTCTTCCTATCGTCTTCCAGGACATACCAAAGATACCCTTGTGGCCCAGAAAAGCAGTGTAATGCCAGAACCAGAACACATCATTGTTGCTTGTAACAATCAGGTAAATGAGTCTTCTTTTTTTATACCTTTCTATATATCTTAGTTTGCTTAAATTCATTCAAGAAGAGCCTAATCTAATCACTGCTCAGAAACACAATTAGGTGCTATGTATGAGCTCACTTCTTACCAAGCATTCTCTGTCAATACTTTCAAAAGATGCTTCTGCAGCATTTTTGTCCTTAGCCCACATTATGTTCCAAATACAGTGATGCAGAAAGGAGGAATGTAGCAGAATACATTTGCTTTCTCATTCACATAAAAATGTTGATTAAACAGAGATGAAACCACAGAGAAAAAAAAATCTTATTAGAGTGCATTTGCTGGAAATGCTCTTCTCTTGACAGTCAAGTATTGGCACACAATGCATGACATATATACCACCATCCCATGCAGGGGGGCCTAAGCTATGCCTGAAGAAGTTAGCACAGGTGCAGGCAGAAATATTGAAGCATTAGAGTGAATCGGCCTCAACTGATAAATGACATTGAGAAGCAGAGTACATTGACTGCGCAGAGTACCTTAGAGCCCAGCTTAACTATTTGTAGTACTGGAGCTGTACCTGCTGGCCCCCTTGGAATGAAGGGGTAGATCCCAGTGGTATCTTTTCCAGGAGGAAGTCCTTTCTCCACCTGAATGGGAAGTTCTCTAGGTTATTTTTAAACAAATAATACCATGGAAATTATTTACATACTTCCTGATTTTATCTCTTCAGGGTTTTTAAACTTATTCAAATAACATGTTTTTTCTGAGCCCAACACGTATATAAGTCCCCTATAGCAACTGGCATTACACTGGTGTAAAAACACATGAGGGGTGAGCCCTGGACCAGACCTTAGTGTTTCTGTGCGTCATTGCCTGCAGGCCTGGCTCTCCAGGCAGGATTTCAGTGTCTCAACTACTCACCCAGGCGAAATCAAAATGTTGGACCAGTAAGGGTCCAACCCATCTGTGATTGTTCTTCTGACTTCTGTCATTTTTTTGCAGTTTTTTGTTTTGGATGTTGTCATTAATTTCCGTCGTCTCAGTGAGGGAGATCTTTTCACTCAGTTACAAAAGATAGCCAAAATGGCAGAGAATGAAGAGGAAATGCTGCCTCCAATTGGCCTGCTGACAACAGATGGAAGAACAGAGTGGGCAGAGGCCAGGACGATCCTTATGAAAGGTTAGCAGAAGCAATCCCAGCTTTGTCGTCTTCATCATCTTCCTCCTGTTCCTCCTCACCATCATTGCCTTTCTTTGCTGAGTGAACATTACAGCACTGAATCTGCAACCTCACTGCTGATTTTTTCTAGCAGGAGGAAACTCAACACCTCTAAGTGCTCAGATGTGTGTGACCAGGAAAGCAGCAGATACAGTTTGACCCTTTGGCTGTGTATGTTTAAGTGTTATGCCATGTAAACAGCTCTCACTCCATTCTCTGTTTTTCATCACATAAATTACATTACATCAGATTTTGTGATTTGTCTTTTTTCATATCCATTTTGTATCAATAGGAATGATGTATCTATCCTCTTAGCTTTTGGCAACTACTAGACACTTTTCATCTCATCTAACAAAGGCATCTACAAGTTAAACACCTGTTGAATCTAGCTGTGTAGTCTCTGTAGTCAATGGAGAAAAAATAGAAAGTACCAGGGCCGATTCATTCAGCTCTTAAGTAAGTATCTAGGAAAGGTGACATCAGTTATTATCTGGGGATAGTTCTCTCTCTCTTCCAACAACAGGCAGCATTTAGCTGTCTTGGATTCTGGACTCAAATGCTTGACTTTAAAACAGATTAAAATAAAGGGTGGAATTAGTCACCTCTATCATTTCACACGTTATATATTTTACCTTGAAGCTAAGTGATGTAAACACTGTCTTTTGCCATTTTAGATGAATTAGGGATTCATTCTCCACCCTCTGCCCTCCCCCAAAAAATAGTCAATAGTCTCAAAATATGTTTACCATCCCAAGGAAGATCTATCCTTTTCTTATTCAAGTTTATCTATGCTTACAATAACTTTATATAGATGCACATATACAGAGTCCTGGCCGTTATTACAGCATTATTACATGGTACCAGTCTCATCTTCAGGCTTTCCCCTCCCTTTCTTTTCTTTTTAAAGCAGAAGAGAATAAAAGATTCCTTAATTTAATTAAAACTGAGATAAACACCTAATCATTTATTTTCACACCACGCTTTTAAGTAAAACAGTGAATACCTTGAAACCTGCAACAAAATCATCTTTGTAAACCTACATAATCCTAAAGAAAAAAAGACAAATTAACAAAAACTGGCAGAACCATCTCTATGGTGTTTCTATATTGCCTGGCATTTGATGAAATTTTAATGAGGAAGTAAACCAACTCAGTTATGCAACTGAAAAAAAAACAGACTCTGCACTAGCAAATATCGCAGCACTATGATCTGAGCGTTCTCTAACCTAAGCAAGAGTCCCATCCTAGACCACTCATTAGCACAGCTCCTCTCTGTAGTATAATGCATTGCTGTTATACATGGATACATGATTCTTAAAAGCCTTTTTTTTCATTCTTATCTGTGTATCTCTACTCTTATAATTAGAGGAAGTGAATTCTTACTCCTATGGGACTGCTGTCCCATGCATACTGTATCTGAATTTAATTCAGAACTGTCTTCTCATATATTCCTTTTAAAACAAAATCCCCAACTAACCAAAAGCCAACTGGCCAATTCAATGCCATTGCGTGCATTAGAAAGAAAGAAGGAAAATAAATGTCTTGCAGGGGTTTAGCCTTGTCCTCAAAATTCTCCTCTGTTTCAGCTCTTTCTGGAAATATTTATTTTCCATCCCAAGTCATGGTTCATGAGTTCTTGCGCAGTTCATTGCCTGCTTTACGTGATAATTTTTTCAGTGTTTGATCAGCTCTCTGGACGTGTCTGTTTCCTTCTGTAAGGGCATCTTTCCCTACTTTTCTGTTTCTAGCAGACCTTAATTTTATTCATTCTAATATCTAGATTCAAGATACTCTGAAGCCGTATGTCAAAATAAGGGCTTCATATCTGTCAAAGATGTGTGGGCACCAGCCACAATGAAATATATATAAACCTATCAGGCAACATAAAGCAGAATGCTAAGCAAGCTGTGAGCAGTTTGTAAATCACTATCCAGCCAGTTTTCCCTTGAAGATGCCTGTCCGCAAATACCAGCAGCTGATGTACATAGGGCAACTTCCATTCACAAGGATCTTTTCAGTCTTTGCGTTCATGTACCCAGACTATCAATGGAATAAATACCACAATTACAGTCAGCCCTGCAAATGTCAGATACTAGAAGAGTTTTACAGCCAAGAGGAGAGGGACATATCTTCTTTATAAGGCTTCTGAATACTTTTGAAGACAATTCACAGGGATGTGAGTGTTTCATGTGTTGTAGGGTGGCACAGATCACTGGCAGAAAGCTCAGCCTATCTGTGTGCCCCATCAATTACAGTCTCCTGGCTCAAGTCTTTGTAGGAGGTGGCAGGAATGCCAGGTACCTTCCCTAGAATTCTACTTCTGTGGGCAAGGGAAGACAACACACTGTACTCCACTAGGTTCCCAGATAGCCTGCAAGAAGTCAGGCTGACCACCTCTGTCAGTCGGGCTCACAGGAGCCACCAGACAGCAATAGACAGTACCTTACCACGTCCTGCAAGAGGCCACAGCTCCCCCTCTTCCTTCTCAGCCACTGCTATCACCTGACTCTCCTCTTGATGCTTTTTTCATTTCTTGCATATTTGAATCTTTTTTACTACACAGCATCTGGAGAATGAACCTGGATGATAACAAGCATCTGTATTTTTTCCTACCTCCTTACTAACCTATGTTACTCCTTTTGGGAAGGCACATTTTTTCTTACTTTGAAAAATGCTGTTCTTTCAGAGGATCAAGCTACTTTTCGTATTTGCAAACATTAAAAACATGCACATTTTGAAATGGCTCCATATTTCAAATGTAAATCAGAATTGTTTAATTTTAATTTTTTTCATTCTTTCAGCTAAAATCATCTCCTTAATTGAGCACAGATTTGTTGAATTTACCATAAATTTGAAATAAGTTTTGATCAATCTGAATTCATATCTTTAGTTAAGAACATTCTGAAACAAAATCATCTGCTAGTAAAACCAGATGACAGCTGATTTGTTAAGAATGGAAGGAATTTTAAGTTGATGTTTGAAAACATTTTCTTCCTTTGATCTTGTTAACAACCATTTAACAGAAATTAATGATGTTATATGCTTTTAAATAAAACAAGTTCTTGTTATAGGTTCCACACTTTTATCCTTTCAATTAAGAGCTGTATTAAGTGTTCACCATTAAATATTTTCTATGCCTCAAACTGGCCCTCAGAAGCAAAAAAACCTT
The DNA here is from genome assembly GCA_013400195.1 of Aramus guarauna. Lineage (NCBI taxonomy): Eukaryota > Metazoa > Chordata > Aves > Gruiformes > Aramidae > Aramus > Aramus guarauna. The sequence goes on along the minus strand of VXBL01006680.1, from coordinate 206,952 downwards.
TACCTTCATAATATTTCTGAGCTAAAGAAACTGAGAAAAAAAACCCCACATAAATACACCATAAATAAGAAGGAAAGCACTGAGGACAATATAAAAATAGCTTTTGTAGTCCACCTGTAGAGGCAAGAGTGACAGCATAAGGAAAAGAAACAGAGAAAAAGAGAGCCAGAAAAAGCACATTTTATTCAGCAGTACAATTTTGATAGGAGGGAAGTGGAATGTGGCAACCCATGGTTTTGGCAATACCATGTTCAAAACCTGAACCTTACAACCTCATCCACAGATGTTTCTTCATGTGATGTAGGCAATATGCCCACTCCAGGGCTTATTTCTCTAAAGTACAAGAAATGACTAGGAACAGGAGACAGAAGAGGGTTTTAATACAAGAATACAAACCCAACATGGGCTCTGCTGTTCCTTGCCTAGAAAAGGGCTTTAGTGGGAGAACAGCACAAAAACAGTATAGACCCAGCTGTTACAGAGCAGAATACTGCAGCAATAGCGTGAGCTCTGAAATCCTCTATCTTCCACCTGCCCTCTCTGTAACTGTTATATATAAAATAAGTAAACATTACTGGCTTTAAGAGTAAAATAGATCTATTTTGTAATATAATTACTTCAGGAAATGAAAGCCAGAAAAGGAAAGTGGATATTATTGAATCATATGGAAGATATACAGAGATACTGCAAAAGTTAACACATGAATGAATGCCTTGGTGTAATATTTCCTTGCACTGAGATGTTCTGCTGTTGAGAGAGCTCTGCAGACACCAGCTCATTTCAGAGTCAGATCTTCAATGCTCTCCAAGGCAGCAGGGTTCCCGAGCCAGTCCTGCACTAAGAGGATGTGAACATTTCACTCTTTTATCTCCAGACTCTACTAACCGCGACTCTCTTGACATGATTGAACGGTGCATATGCCTGGTGTGCCTGGACAGCCCAAGCGGGGTGGAACTCAATGATACAAACATGGCATTGCAACTGCTACATGGGGGAGGCTACCATAAAAACGGGGCCAATCGTTGGTATGACAAACCTATGCAGGTAAAAACCTTACAATACTATAATACTATTTATATTTGTCAAAGGACTCCAGTTGCCCTCATGGTAGGGACCACTTAGAATCAAGTGGGAGAAAGAGGGGAAGGTGGTGTCAGCATCTGCCAAGGCAGGGTCAGTGTGAGCAGCGCTGTTCCTTGTAAGGCAGGGGAAGTAGACCTCCTGCCTTGCTGGCAGTGAGGGGGCCTTCTCCAACACAGATACACTTTCATCTTCTCTGAACTTGCCTTTTGCACTTGAGAAGGTAGACAGATGCACAGACATACAGGTAGATAGACGTCTGATGAAAAAAACCCAAAAAACCCAACCAACCAAAAAAAACCCACAACAAAACAGTATGCATTTAATTACACTCAATCAAATGAAATAAAAATACTGGACTAGCATCCCAGAACAAAAAAGAAAAGCACAATAGCTTTCTCTGTTTTATTTTCTCATACATTTTCCTGAAGTCCTAGAAATACTACTGCTTACAATTTAGCATGTGTTTAAGTTAGCATTAAGTTCTCACTGAACAGATTGTTTACTCATTTAATGACATCCTTGTTGAGACTTTCCTGGAAGTATTGATTTCTCTAGCCTTTTTCCCAATCAGATTTTGATTGTCATATTTGAAAGTGTCACACTGTTATTTTCACATTTTGCAATAGACCCAGGGTGAAGCAATGTATTAATCTCCAACTGTCAACCATGTTGACACCTTATGAAAAACTGAAAAAAACCCTGACTGATACATTGCTTGGCATAATGCTCATTGCTCTTGCCATATCTAAGGACAGCAACATGAAAAAGAGAAACCACTAAACTAATTTCACTTGCACTGACTTACCCCAGTGCAAATACATTTCGGTAGTCATTCCTGATTTATGCCACTGCAAATGACACTATTAGAAGACTTCAATGCTGTATTTTTAAAGAACAAATCATTTGTCTTTAGGTAGAATCCTCTGTTATTTGCAGGGCCATGAGTTGAGATGTTTCAAGCAGATGAGAATAAACAAGATTTTGTTTACTATCAGAAGGTAGCAGAAAGCAGATAAATTTGCATAGCACATGAGAGAGCTTCATCTGTCCAGATGTATTCAGGCCAGAAGTAGTTCAAAGGCAAAGAGAAAGAGAAATTCTTAGGAAAAAAAATATCTGATTTTCTTTCACACAAACACAGATTATGTAGGAAGCCGTTCTTACAGTACGACTTGTTCTTTCTTTCAATATTCTTCTTCAACTTCACGGTAAAGCATCAGAAACCATCCAGGTAAATTTTTTGCATGACACACTTAACTCTGTGAAAACATGATGGGAACCAGGGAGGCAGGATGCATATATGTGATATAAATGCACAGAGCTGAGTGGGAGAAGTCCAGCCAAAGACACTTCAAAATAATTGGGGAAAAAAGTCCAGAAAAAGGACAGAAAGCATGCAAGACAAGATGCAGTTTGGTCCTAGACATCTGCTTTTGTTTGAGATGCAGAAGTAACCAACTGCATGGGAGTATCACAGAACTATGGTGCAGCATGTTAGGTCTCACGAGTTATACCATGTGTATGCAATGAAATCAGCAAGGAAGACAATAGGAGGGAAATGAAGAAAACACCACAAAAAAAAAAAGGTAAAGAGGAAGCTATCAAATAAGGATGAGCTTGCTTATTTTATACAGCATTTGTAATAAAATGTGATCCTAAGGGACTTCCCACATACAGAAATTCAATTGCCCCCAAATGTGGAAGGAGAACCCTGGCCTGTCTTTCCAGTGACAAGTTTTCTCTACCATAAAGCAGATGCTAAATCAAATTTCCAGACTGCAATGGGAAATGGTAAAATTTATATTCTCTCAGGACTCAGTCCAAAGGAGCAGCATGAAAGAGATCCAATGCAACACCATTCACAGGAGAAGAAAGTGTCCCATGATAAATATGTAAGACAAGGAAGTTCCTGATGTGAGCAATAAGAAAGCCACGTGAGAATGACATCTTTTGTTAGGTTGCCATCATGGGTAACTTACTCAGAACATGATTTATTCACTATATATCTTGCACTGGTTCTTTTCCTTGCTTAGTTTGTGGTAGGAAGAGATGGAGTCTGCGGTACCGTGTGTGAACATTCCCCTTTCGATGGCATCGTACTGGTGCAGTGCACTGAACACTTGCTCAAGCACATGTGAGTCCTCTTTCAGTACAGCTATTGTACCCACTCTGGTCCCTGGGAAGCTTCTGCCAGCGGCAAATTCCCCCTGGTGCACAGGGCCACTAAGACCCATACAACTGTTGGAAACCAATCATTTACCTGATTAAAAAAAAACAAACAGTGTTTAACAAATAGATTATTCCTGTGACCTTAATGTCTTTTCTCTCAAATACTAACAGGAAAGAAAGCTCCAAGAAATTAGTCCGAGCTGATTCAGTGAGCGAGCTTCCTGCTCCACGGAGACTAAGATGGAAATCTTCCCCTGAAATTCAGGCACATTTGGCATCATCAGCAGAAAAACTCCAAAGGTAGAACAGATGCCTCATTTTTCTCAACAACGACTGCAAGCTGGGAACTACCCAGCATACTGTGTGCAGGCATGGGTTTTCTCCTAGAGGGCTCTCCCTGCCCTCCTGCTCTTCCTCATCTTCCCAAGCTGGACATACCTAGCACCTCTTTGCAGGATGGCACTCTTATGGGCTGGAGCTACTTCACTATATTGAAGAATTGCATTACCATTGTTTTCCTTCTATGTAAATATCAGGAAGGATAAAGATCACTGGAAAAACAGTTGAGTCCTATTTGCACAGATGCAAACAGTCCAGGTTCTCTGTTTTCATCAATGCACTTTATGGGTTTGACCTGACTGAAGCCAAAGCCAGGGCCATGGGGATACATATATGGGACAGTAGAATACAACTAGTTTGAATAAACAGTTTCAACTTCAGGAATGTAATTTGTTTATATCTATGTTGGTCCTACAAAGGTTAGTTCTTCTGACTCTGTTTCCAGATTGTAAAAGATTTGCATGATCTTTGGGGGTGGGGATGGCAATGAGATATTCTTTTGTTCAAATTATTTCATCTCAACACTCAGGTCTGTGATCTGTCTGTAGAGAATTTACACACTGCCTGCATGATCAGCCGTAAGTATGTCCACTATGATTGCATTAGACGAGACTTCAAAGTGGCTAGAAGCATACACGAGAATATGAAAACATTCAGGATGAAGAGTAATTTGGTTTTCTTTTTAAATAAAGGTAGTAGTCCTCTAAATTGAAACTTGCAATGAGCTTACAGCCTTTATCAGGTTTTAAATCTACTTATTTCTCACACTAGTAAATCTCACAGAAATTTGTTGAGAACAAAGGAGGCCCTGGTTTAGGCTTCAGGAGTGGAAACACTGTGTTGTTTTTTTTTAAAAAAAAAAAAGGTGTGTTTACTCAAATTAACAGAATGACCTGAGTGCCACAGCTCACGTTAAGGCTGCGGATAACAAGCCCAGTCTAGAACATGTATGAATAAAAGTTACTGACTAGGAACAAGTTACCAAAGGCCACAACTGTCTGCAGAGCAGGAGCCCACTCATCTCCAAGTGAGCATAGGCAGAAAATGATCTCTGGGTTTTATTTGCAAATGGAAATGGAACATGAGATTCTTGCATCTCCCCTTGCAGTAACTGCCTCTGTTTTCCAGGATAGTAAAAAATCTGGACTTTATTGCCTACAAGTTTGAGAACTATGGAAAGGAATTTATTAAGAAACAAAAGATTAGCCCAGATGCCTACATTCAAGTAGCACTTCAGCTGGCATTTTACCGGTAAGGTTAACTTAAATCATAGGAACAAGGTAGCACAAGAGGAGATTCACAATTTGTTTTTTTTATAAAGAGGGTCCATTTTTTCCTCAACATCCAAATGCCTCCTGCATGGAAATGAGTGATCTTGCCTAATGATTGCAGGTTAGACAATTGCCACCTGGTTCCGAGACAGAGTACTCCTCTCCTTCACTCCCTTCCCCACTCCTTGCTCTACCTTCCCATCCCCGTGTCCCATTCCCAGACAGTACTCTCCCCATAGTTGCCCCTACACTTGGCATAGAGAAAGAGGGTGAGGGGATGTGGCTGGGAGTGGCAGACAACCCTGCCACCCACAGCAGCAGAAGCAGCTAGGGAGTCCAAGTCCTTGGGACAGAAACACTTCCTTGCCACTGCAGGTAGCTTGGGAGGAACCACGGCAGTAACCCATAGCTCACCACATATGCATCCCTTGCACCACAGGGCAAAAAGCATTCACAGGGAAAAATACTACAGTGGCATATCAGATCAGAGTTCCTACACAGGATAATAACTACTGCTGCTTCCTTTTTCACAGGCACCCCAAGATTTGATAATATCCTCTAATTTCAATGTATTATCCAAGTTAAAAGATCCTTTCTAGGTTGTCAGAACAGCTAACGCCTCAGGCTAGAGATTGGTTGCATGGTTTCCTGCAGAATAGCCTATTACACAAATAATTCTTTATCACGTCAAATTAAATCCTGAAGCAGTCTTTACCTCGTCAAAACCAGAGAAGCCTAACACATTTTGTGTACTCCATTAACATCTATTAAGCATCCATTTTGCATATTCCATTAACCAAACTCCAACAATGACCTGGTCTGAGATTTTCATCAGGATTCCAGCCATGATATAAATCCCATGTATGCAACTAAAACTCTTAGGGGATAGTTATGTTCTGAGACCCCTGCTTCAACTGGAAGGCACAGTAGGTCTCCTGAAGCAAGGAACAGTAGCTATATACCTGGACCCAAATTAAACTATAGTCTTCATGCACTGTTCTATTTGCTATGTGGGTTTTCATTCCAGCTCACGGTCTCAAATAGCACCCTTTTCCCCTTTCAGTTTTTCATTCACACAGAGTGCATTTTTTCTTGTTTTAAATAAAGCATATTTCAAGCCCATAAGTAAATGATTAATTACACAATTATTTTATGATGCAGTAGAAATAAAACATTCCTTGAGATCTTTCAGTAAATTTTAGTTTTACTAGCCTTGTTTTTATGCAAGTAATTTTTTACAGGCAATGCATAACTAAAATGTATACAGCTGTATGCAGCTCCTCATATTAGAAAGGAGTGAGCATCCATCTTTTTTAAGTTTCTTATAGAATTCTATCAACATTAAGATGAATACTATGCAAAAAATAAAATTGTGGCTGTACCAATAAAATGGACCAAGTCTATATTTCTTTTAGTCTTTATGACTCCTTGAAAATAATTATTCTCTGCTTTTCTCACTTTGTTCTCTCAGATGCCACAGGAGACTTGTCCCTACCTATGAAAGTGCTTCCATACGCCGATTTGATGAGGGCAGAGTCGACAATATTAGGTCTGCCACCTTGGAAGCATTTGCTTTTGTGAAAGCAATGACTGATGACAAGACAGCTCTATCGGTATGTTGGTCTGGCTCTCCCTACCTTCTTTGGCAAAACACTAAGCAAATAATGCATTCATGATCCCCATTCTCTCATCTTTTAACTGTTAACCAAGAACATAAAGGCATAGGGCAGGGTAGCAGGCCTTACAGGATTTTTCTTTTTGTGCAAACCAACCACTAAGCTAAATATAAATATTTCCTTATTTTTATTTAAGCATCCAAAAGATTCAGAGGTGCCCAGATATGACATTATAAGAAACAAAGCATCTGATTTTAGACTTAGTACTGTCTTCTGAATGATCTACCATCAGTTCCAAATTCAGATCTCTGGAGAGATCGAGGATGAACATGCAAAGTTCAGGATCATTATACTGCCACACCAGGGGAATTGCCTTGCAGTTCCCCTGCAGTAGATAACTCTGCTACAGATTGCAGTGTGTGAAGAGCTACAATTCACATGCTTTGATTTCTGGATAAGGTGGATATGTACTGGCCTGATCTTTTTTGTTTCAAAGGTATGTTTCTACCAAATAGAGTTAGTTTTGTAGGATCCTCAAGGGGGCTTAACCTTCATGATGAAAAAACTTCATCAAGCTAATAAAACTCCCCCCCAAACTGTCCTGACATCATCCTGCTAAAATAAAAATTAAATTGCCTTTCTTTCAGACACTACCATCTGTTTGCCAGAAGCATGAGTACTGTACATAGTAGATAGGGACACAAAGAGGTATAGCTGAGAGAGCTGAGACTATAGCTGCACAAACAGCTTTGTGCACTGTCCCGCCTGCCATCCCAGGAGAGCCTCCCTCAACATCTCTCTGTGTGCTGCTTCCACCCACTGCACTTCGCTGCTGTACAGGGAATTTCCAGGTGGTTGTTTAGATGCAAAATGCTGCCACAGTATAAGTTATTTTGCACAGTAAGCCCACTCCAGTAGCAACAGCCCACATGGCTGTTCTTTAGAATCTAGCATAGCATTGCTAGAAGTATTACTGGGACATACATTACATGTGAATTAATGAAATATTGTAAACCAAGCTCTAATCTCCCAGAGGATGAGGAATTTGCCCGGAGAAGTGCTCTGTTCCTCCACTGCTTCTTCAACCTCCTTAATGTTACCATGCCCAAAACTTAGCTCACGACGAACAAGATTCAAGTAAGTTCCACGTTAAAATGGTAACTCAAAGGAAACTTGAAGTAATTCCCTATGCTGAGTGTTGAGTAATTCAAGGCAGATTATAACCATACTATTACACATAATAGTGAATACCACACAGTAGACAAGAAGAGGCGGCTGTTATTTGCTATTAGTGTCCTGTCTGACAACATGGTTCTTAATTGTATTTCATTAGAAGCTGCTGTCATCTGTGCAAAACTTCCCCTCCATACTTGGGCGCTCAGCATACCCCCAGCCCCAACACACATTGCTGCAGGCTGATTGTATTCCTAGGAGGAGCCAGCCTGCTCCTAGCACATTGTTTTGCTAGATCCTTCTTGTTCTCTCCAACAATGTCTTTCTATCTTCATTATTCCAACACTTACTGACTTCTGCAGCTCTCCCAAAGCTTCAGCATTTTTCACTGTTTTACCACACACATCAGAGACTGTGCCCACCTTTCACAGCATCCTAAACTGTACTGCTTCACACAAGCAAGCTGAAGAATGCCATGTATGTCTAGAGTGAGCTCAGTCTCAGCCCCCAAATCTTTACATTGCATGCTTTGGCAGTACCGAATAGGGAGAATAATGGTTTCATTCACCCTGAAAAACCTGCAGTCATAAGGCAAACCAATCCACTGATAGTTTTCCTGGTATCTTGTCCACTGAGAGATGCAAAGAACATTGAAACTGATCTGTGATTGTTCTTTCCCACAAACTTTTAGAAATCTGCATTTTGATATGAACATCTTTATCTTTCAGTTCAAAACGATATATATTATTATCACAGAATCATTAGAAATAAAATTCACTTAATACAACCCTATTCCAAGGTGATTTCTTTAGACCTACAAATTGCCTCTGGATGTGAAGGAGTTAATTCTATTTTTTGGACAAAGAGATGCATCACTTGGTTTAAGTAGCCTTGGACTCCCCAAAATATTGTTTGTTAATAGCCAAATCAAAAACAATTTTCTATCTGATGCTAATAAAAATTATCTTCAAACGATAGCTTGAATAGTCACCAAAGATTGATCGAGTCAGATTGATTCTCTAGCAGGAGAAATATCTCATGCATTTGACACTTGCTGTAAACGAAGCAGCCACTGACACTGCAGAGATTGCTTGAATAGCTGTAAATTAATCAGATCTAAAGACTACATTTGGTAATTTAATCTGTATAAGGGAACTAAGGCCTAGCTCTAGCCCTATGAAAAAAATATCAGGCTGTAGTTTGAAGATCCCTGATGGTGGCCTTGAATAGCTTCTAAAATGAATTCTTTGTTCAAAAGATCATTCATCGTCCATAGGGGCTGAAGGTCCCTGTTTATCTGGAGACCCAGTCATTTCTGGCTGTTTCAGGGTCTCCCAAAGTTGCAGTTGTCGGACTTGATGTACAGCAGGGCAGCACTTCTTAGGATTGTTCCCTTAATATAAAAGGCTGCCATTTGACATGAGTCAAAATTTACTAGCTTGTTATCTGAAATGTGAGGCATCTGTGGAGGGTAGAGCAGCCTTGGATAATTCTAGATGCTCTTTCACACAGGGGAGTAATTTTTTGACTGGCTAGTAAAATATCAGTAATGGTTTTCATTAATATCATTGTCTAGATAAACCATTCTGAAGAAGATATACTGCCTGGTTGTTTTGAAAACACTGAGTTACACTAAGCAATTATTTTCTCTACTTCAAACAGAGTGATTGAATTAGGAATAACCTACACCCCCAAAACCACGGAAGGAATCCACAAAAGGAACTGCAAGTCTTTCCTTGACTTCAAAAAAACCCACCACAAATTAACCTGTTCAACCTTTGCACAACCAGGCACTGTTGCTGATCAGAACATTGAATCCCCATGGCTTTTCATTTATAAAGAGTACTTACACCTGAGCTAGGAACAAAGGACATTTTTGAGAGTGCTTGCTGTTTGGCTGCTGGTTAATTGATAGAAGATGCTATTTCAATGGGAGTTTATTCAATAATAGATATATTTTGATTCCCCCAACAGGAGTCTGAGAAGATGCAGAGATTTAAGGATGCAATTGCAGCACAGACTAATTACACTATTCTGGTAAGTAAAACACTGCTTTGTCTGAATTAGTTAGCTTTTTCAAGAAAAGTATGAAGATGCAATCATTAACTGTTTAAGCACCAGAAAACACAGACATGTCTAAAGAAGAAAGTGCCTGCTGTGTCACACAAACACCCTCCAAATAGCTATATTCAACTTACCTCACCTTAAAAAATACTTCCTGGAAAGCAAGATAACAAAATTCTGCATTAGATATTAGTGAAAAGTCATCACTCTTGGGCATTAGCTCCCATATCTAGAATTGTCATGGAACATAATACCTTCTATTCAACATATTCACAGGGAATGTGCATCTGTGAAACATTTATGATTTGTATCTGTGTCATAATTAGGAGTCCTAGTCACAAATTAGGATTCCATTAAGCTTGGTGTTGTACAAGTTGACAATTGAAAAATTGCCTCCATCTTAAAGAGCTTGCAATCAAAATTCAATAAAGGAATTTTTTAATAAATATTGAAAGGTTTGCAAGGGAGAATAGTAGTGAGACGAAATAAGCCTTTATTCTGTGTGCTCTGTGATCAACATGAAAAGTTAGCCATGAAGATAGCCAATAAAAGTTCCAGTCAGATATTCTCATGGGGTATGGCAGGTGGACAGCTGAAAGCTTTATCAGGATAAGAAGTAAGCACGTCTTAAAAGCAACCAACTTAACTGCTGTGTAACATGCATGAGAAATAAAACTGCAACTGCAAAATCCAGATCCCCCCAAATTTACAGGTATTTAGACCCATAAGCTATAATGTTACAGCTAAGCTCAAGACAGCTGTAACATATCAGGAACTCTTTTCTTTCCCCTAAACCTAATAATCTATGCATTTGCATATGTTTCTCTTTCCTAGAAGAGAGAGGGCCCTATATGGGACCTGATTGTCAGACTGGTATTCTGGAAAGTGTATTCTGGTATTCCAAAGTGCCATTTCTAATAAAGGTCATTAACAATGAGGGAATTATTATAGTAAGTTCTCTTTTAAAGACTGAACACAGTGTCTAATAAAAGGAAGAGATGCTCTCCAGTGAAGAAATCAGTTTAGTATCAAATACAACTAATTTTCTGTTGATTAAAAATGAGACAATTCAGCCTGGGTAATGCTCTACATCCCACTGTGCCAAGACAAAGCACAGACTTATTCTACACACAACTTAGTCAAACCACTCATGAAATTCATAAATGTTAATAACCAGCTATGTTAAGAGAATTTGCTACCTATGGTTTTGCCTCAGACCATTGCCTAACAAACCCACATTGCTGATTACTGTTTAAATACTCATAATATTCAAGAAATCATTCACTTTCAGAGGTGATTTCAAAGGTATATTCAGAACACTGGGGAGGCGAAGTGTTGCTTTCAGGCACAATTTGTTCCTAAGACCATGAAACAAAAGAAACAGGGAAGAAAAACAGTTTTGTGTTTCAAGCCTTGTGCTGTGAACCCACATCTTAGAAGCTGAGACTCCACATCATCTCTAAAGCAGAGGCAAGTCTTCAGGCCAAGTGTCTCACCTGAACCACCTCAGGGTAATCTCACAATGAACACAACATACTGGAGGTCTACTAGGTCAGAACCAATGGAATTTCTGTACAACATCTCAAAAAAAAAAAAAAAAATCTATAAAATCCCCCCTCCATTTCAGTTCCAGAAACTGTTACAAAAATCAGGATCCAGTGTAGTTCATGGGAAAATATTAAAATCGCCATAGAAAAATTAATTTATCTTTAAATTTAAAAAGGTCTCCAGGTATTTCTACTCACCAAGCTCCCCTCTCTTTCTCAGAATAGCAGAATGTAATTATTGTGCCTTTAAACTATGGGCAAGACTTACATGGTCTAAATCATGTGTAACAGACTGAAATGTAATATCTCCTAAGAAAAAACAAAAAAATTTACTTCATAAAACAAAAAACAATTTAATGATTTTATTTCCCCTTGTTAGGGCTTACTAGTAGCATCGCTATCTTAAATGTGGAGCTCTAAAATTCAATTTAGCACAGTTTTTTCTTATGCGTTGACTCACAGTTTATTTCGTTAGCCTGTCTCAGCCTCTCTTCAGACATGACATTGATCTATGTTGCAAAAATGTCATTGCTAACAGCCTTATAAATCTTGTGTGATAGCAAAATATTTCCTTTGATTATCAAGTCAGTTTCCCTCTATGGGAAAAACAATGTAAACACTGCTCTGATGTATGCTACTTTTTTGCAAGCATTCTTGCTCGGTCTGGGCTGATGAACAAACAGCCCCTTTGCCAATGGCTGCCTACTCCTTAATAAGCCAAACAAGATTATGCACTCCTGGCCCCCTGTTTCAGGCACTTAGTGGTTAAAATGATTCTCAAGAGGAAAAGCAAACTTGTGCTTTGCTTTTTTTTTTTTTTTAATTCTCCTCTTAAGAAGAAAACCAGGCTTGTGCTCTTTTTTAAATCCTGCCTTCTCTCAGGTTGCTTGTTTCCCTCATTACAAGGGTCCTGTGTCATGGGGATAGAACATATGCGTTCTGCTCTCAGTGTAGTAAAATACCCCTTGTTCACCATTCCCTTCCTATATGACTTCAGCCTATTTACTGGGGATGAGCCACAGCTCAGTCCTTGTAAGCAATGCTCTCACCAGCTAGAATAAGCCTAGACTGAAGGAGTTTAAATGCATGTTTTCATCTGAGGCAAATCCTACCTGGTTGGAACAGCTCAGTGCTGTTCTTCACATGACAAAATTTTTATTTTGTTTCCTAAAGAAACAAAACTCTGTAACTATCTTGTCTCCCCATCTCCCACTACTGACTTTTGATCCTGTTAGCCATCTTCAATCCCATTTCTTAGCAGGGCAAAGATCTTAAAGCTAATAAATTCCTTAAGACTATAGCATTATGCAGCTGGATAGAGCAGAGAGACCCAAGCATAGCAAGCTCACGGCAGAAAGACTTACTGCAGGCTCAGCAGTAGTTCTTGTGAGCTGGCTAGCTGGCCACCAGTGTGCCCCTGCTGTTGATGTTCAGCCAATGCACATGCTGCCAATTGCCTTGCCTGTAACCATCAGACAGGAGAGGAAATTGGGGACGTTCAGGAGCAGGGGCAAAAGCATGGCTGGTTCTGAGCTGGGGATGATGGTGAGTAGAGACATGGGCAAGGAGGATAGCAAGTAGACTGCTCTAGGTCTCCTGCTTGTCAAGCACATTATTCTCTTTGCTAAGCCCTGTTTAATTTGATTCTAGACTCACGGTACCTGGACTACAGCACCATCCACCTATGCTGTCCTACACTTACTGCTTCCAATTGCTTCATTAGTGTGAGGGCTAAAGTAAGGGCTGCCCCTAAAATAATCCAGTTCTGCAATGAAGCCAACACAAGGAGAGGGGGAGGGAATTGGGATGTTTGGGCAGTGAATTAAATTAAGAAGCATCTGTGTCCCTAATCTCAGTCTTCTCAAGTGGTGGGGTATGCTAGTAGATCTGTGATAGATCACTGGTAAACCTATCTGCTATTCTGTGATCGCTGATAAATCTGTTGCAGACATCTACGAGATCTTTGGATCTAAATTCTATGGAATGACACATGCTTCACCTGCTAGAGCGAGACACAGGCATCAAGGCAGTAAAAGATTAGTTTATTCCAGTTTTGAGGTGTTTTGGAGCCTCTTCTCTTGAAATATAATCCAAGTGATGCACGGGAAATTCCAAAACACACTCAGAGATTTCTGGTGTGCTATATGCTCCCCTCAGCAGCTTTGGAAGCTCAGCCCATGATATTCAGCTTTTAGAGATGATGAACACCCAGAACGCCAGATAATATCAGCACATAATACATCCCAAGATCATTCCCTTCCTAATTTTTACATCTTCAGAGCACCAAATGAATGTCTAGTTACTGATCATCAGCAAAATACATACTCAGAGTAATATCTGAACATTACAGGCATTATATCATTCAAACCAAGTTTATCAACTCTGACCAGAAAACAAGGTACTAACAGCCCAGAAAATGTCTCCATACTCCATTAAATGCTGGTGTCGTATCATGTTGTACACAGGCTATTACTGGAATGGCAATAGACAATCATCTGCTAGGGCTCAGAGAGGTGGCACGGGAACACTTCAAAGAACTGCCAGAGATATTTACAGATGAGACGTATTTGACAAGCAATCGATTCATCCTCTCAACCAGTCAGGTGAGTTTCTCCTGTTCACTGGTCTTGCTAAGCAAAGGCTAATTCATTTGTGTTCTACTAGGCCTTGTAGCTCACAGTAAAAATGATGAAAAAAACCAAACCAAACCGAAACCCCCAAACAAAAAAAAACAAAACAAACCACAAAAACAAAAAACCAACAACTATTACCATCAAGAAGTCTGCAAAATTCTGCAGATTTTTAATCTGGTTTTGGTCCATTCCACAAAATCAGCACAGTAAACACTGACTGAAGTTATCACTTCCCTTTCCCTTGCAATATCCCAAAGCTCTTCCTGGAAATTCTGGAAATGCCCACAAACTCAGTAAAATTCGCACAAGGGTTCAGTGTTTCCTCACTTTCCAAACTGCGTATCTTCTCGTTCCCTTTCTTCTCCTCCTTCCCCTAAGGTGACAGCTCTAGTGGGAATTCTTTACTCCAGTGACAGTACAGCCACAAGCCAGAGAGGCTGCCACTCTGAGAAACAAAAGCCAAGAGCCATGAGGAAATTTTACTCTTAAAAGTAGCTGTGTATGAAAACTTCAAGAGCCTTCAGTCAGTCAGTGTAAGACTGCAACCTGTGCAGGCATGCATCGTGGGTCTACAGACATTTTAGAAATGTATAGACATTTACAGATTTAGTTATTTGCAACTAGATACTCTAAGAGTCAACACTTCCTACATTTAACGTTCTGAATAAGGAAACATCTTTGTACCATACAGCCTAAAAATTAAATGTTTCATTGCATGCAGTAGTAGTCCTAATGAAAGAACAAATCTATGTAGGAATTCATTTACTGAAACACTAACCCAACTGCACAGATTGGAACTATGCAACAAAAGAGACTTCTAATATCATGCTATAGCATAAAACCTTAATAAGTAATTTGATCTTGTCATAATGTTAGTAGGCTTTCAGACATGAGTGAATGTAACCAACATACTACTACATAAATTCTCCGAGAAACTATCCATGAGCAAAGAGTGCTTCTGAATAGCTTTATGGCCTTCGGCTGTTGCACAGCAAATTTATCTCACAATTCTATGGCTCTATTAGCAGGACTAATGGCTTGTTCTACACCATTAAAAAGCCAAATGTCATTTGTGAAGGCCCATGTACACAAAGTCTGAAACATACAGATTTCTAACTCATCTTTTATTTTCTGCAGAAGGCAACATTTCATTCCTGTATTATGCTATGATTAAACCAAGGCGTAAAAGAAATATAGCACCTAGATGCATTAAAATATGTTTTTATACAGCATCACAATTATAAAAGATTATTAGAAATGGATAATACTACATTCTATAATTGATTACAGTCTTCACACTACAAGTTTAACACAACCGTAAGAAACTAAAAACCTTAAAGTTTTATGTATCATAATTTTATGTACCGTAATTACATACGGCCTTAAAAATTCCCTATCTATCAGTAACAAAACTTATAGCTGTTAAAGATCTATATATAGTGAGCAAAGAAATGCATTATATCCACTTCAAATTATACCAATTTTCAAATGGTAGCAAACAGACAAAGCAACCAAATTCTATAATGAGATCAGTTTTTGCCTTCCAAGCATCAGCTCCAGGTCTGGACTTCTGAAGGAAGTGATATTCTACAAGGGGGATTCACCACATTTCCGGCATTTGTAGCATATCTTTATCTTTTTCCTCATTCCTAACCAGCTGATTTCAGGTGCCCTGATTAATCAGAGATCACTCCTTACCTTCTTCCTGCAACCAGGTTCCAACCACTATGGAAATGTTCTGCTGCTATGGGCCTGTGGTGCCCAATGGTTATGGAGCATGTTACAACCCTCAGCCAGAGCATATATTATTCTGCATCTCAAGCTTTAAAGACTGTAAAGAAACCTCCTCAGACATGTTTGCAAAAGCTGTGGAAGAAAGTCTCCTAGACATGAGAGATCTGTGCAGCAAATGCAACTCTACTATGGCAAAGCCACTTGCTAAACGAGAAGCAGACACGCAGCTGCAGAGTGACCGCAAACTCTAAGAGGCTGTGGGAATTATTCTGAATTCACCTTATGAAGAAACAATGACATAGTTGTTCAAAGGCAAGATAGTACTAGTAATACATAGCGTAGATCCAAAACGTCATTTGTTTTACATTGTTGCCAACATTTAAAAACCTGTAAGTACTAAATCTACCATTTCTTGCTTGAGAGTCAGCAAAAATGGTTTGGTCTCACTGGCTTAAATGAAGGAGGAAGTAATAGGAGTATGTGTTGTACTACCATTTCTAACCATAATTATCTTAGGCCATTTTATCACCTAAGAAATTGAGTAAGATATTGTATGACATAAATTAAATACCAAGGCACACCAATTAATTAATATGCCCTGCAAATAGATCTGTTCACATCTGTTCCTGCAAGATTTGAATGTAAAGAAAAAAAAAAATTCCCCTATCGGGAATGTTGAGAGTAACATTGTAAATAATAGGCTGATGTCATTAAATCTTGAAAATTTGCATGAAGAGTATTTAAAACCACCATGCTATTTCCTACATAAGAAAAGCAGATTATTTTTAAGAGTGGCCACTGTGTATTTCCATAGACAAGAGTTTAGGAAGATTACACTCCTATTCGCATGTTTCCCCAATTAAAAAATGTTGCAGAAATAATTTAGCCTTTATTCTGGTTTGCACTGGCCTCAAGCACAGTCCCATTCTGAAAGTAGCATATTGGAGATAAGATCCATGACAGAGAACTGGGAGAATTTTGTCTGCAATTAATTGACTTAATTATTTTTTTTCTATCAGTGAACAAAATCCAGTCTGACAGAGAGGCAAAGCACAAAGCATAAGTGCAATTCAATCCTACTTAAGACCTTTTGCGTTTACACAGGAATGAATTTAGTCACTGTGACTAGCAGGAGAGTGTATGCAACCACACAAAATCAAAGAGCAATAAACAACTAGAATGAAGAGGCAAACTTGCAATATAAGGAAGCCTCCAAGCTAAAGCTATAAATACCAGTTTAAAAGTACAGGTATTCATATCAGCTTTGCATCATCCTACTTGGGACGGATTTATATTTTTTAATAGTAGAGATAGGGTATCATATCCTGCAATATACAGTAAATTCAGTCAGGAAAATAATATAGTATCTGGTAATTCTCATATTCTGTGAGTGTTATCCTGAAGGTTTTCTCATTGTCTCTTTCATCTCCTACAAATCCCTCCAAGGACTGATACTTTCAGTTACCTTCTCTCAAGCTGAAATATGTTGCCTTGCTTAGAGGTGTTCAGTCATCATTGTTAGAATACAACTTACTGACTAAAGACACTTACTAACTCCAGTGCAGATCCTTTGCTAGACAAGCTGGAGCACGTGGAAGCCTGGCCAGGGATTGCTTACTTGCCTGTGGAGAAGCAGAAACATTTCTTCTTCCTTTGTAGACCGAACAATCACATGCTTAAGCACTCTCAAGCCTAAAAGTAGGAGAATAGATTTATTACAATAAACTAGAAGCGCAGATAGGTTTCTGTCTAAGAACTCTAGATACAGATTCAGTAAATTATATATGTCCATGCTTATTTTACTGCCTCTTTGGAGTTGCATACATGCAATTAAGCAGTCTGCTGGATAAAGGCTATCCACAACCCCATATATGAAAGCACAGTGGGCCTGATAATCAATTGAACAACCTAGCTATGTTGGATCAAATCAACTATGATGATTTACAATGATTGAGAGCTGGGCTCATTTTTTAAAAGTTAATGTGCTCATTTAAAAATGTCTATGTTTCATTACTCCACGAGCTGTGGTTCAAACCAAAGATGAAATGTATTTTTAGAATATATAAATAATATTATGGCATAAAAGCTGCCCCAAAGTTAAAATGTAAAAAAAATAAAATAAAATTAAAAAAAATCAAAACATCAAGAGAACTATTAAACCAAATGTTCACTTAATGAATATACTGTTCAAAACGTGACCTTAAATTGTTCCTATACTATAATTACAAGAATTACTTTGAAACATTCCCAGTAATTTTCTTTTGTTCTGTCTCATATCACTACAAAGGCATTCTGCATTTTTTAACATAAATGTAGCATTACAATCTCAAGATTTTTTTCAGAATTGTATCTTTAAAATTATAACCATATTTAAAGTGTATAAAAATGCTGTTAATAGTTATTTGATTATTTATTAATTTGCTTCTAATTAATATAAAATTTTATTTTGTATTCCTAGTTCCATAGGTACTGATATTTATTTGCAAATATTACCTGTGCTTTCATTTTACTTTTTTGGCTGGAATTTTAACAATAGCTCACACGCTGTACTCAACACACAGTCACTGAGAACCACACAACCACACGTGAAATTTTATACCAATTTATCATTAAGAGCCTCTAACATGTCTACAGCTGTCATAACAGGTGTTTTGGATTCTCCAACACTGGAAAACACTGACACCACATTTTTACTCAAGGAAGAAATGAGTGACCGCACATGCTTCCTATTTATTTAGCTAGCCATTCCATACTTGTATGTTAGATACTTACTGATCTGGTTTTAGTATTTGGCCTGAGTACATGCAATGAACTCATCACCTCCAGAGGAAAGCATTTGCACACTTGCTTAACCCTAGCCATTATATATGCTAAAAGTAGTATCTGCAAAGTACTTGACTTTGACTTGCAGTTCAAGAAACTTTGGACTTGGTTCAGGTACATTTAAATTGGAGGATCCTGATTAAATTACAAATGGGTAAAATTCACGGCACAGGGCATAATAAACATGGTTTGCCAGCAGGAGCTTCATAAAGGACTGTGCTGCTTCTCAGAATCCCCCACACCTATGTGGTATGATCCCATGCTGCAGCCACAACTATTAAGGATTTCAGGAAGCAGATAGTTTTCTTAGGTTCTTATTTAAAATTATTTGTGTTATACAAATGAAGTTCTCTTCTGAAGTTTAAAAATACACAGTCTGTGCACATGCACTTATGGAAATCAAATATGAGGCATTTAAAATGTTTCCAACCAGAAAAATATGGAATAGATTGTTCATTATAAAAATGGAGAAAATCTTGATTGACTAAGTGTAATTACATTAAGGTAACAAGTAGCAATGATTTAATGAGACCTCTTGGTGGGACTCGGGACATACAAACCCTATGCAAGAGAATTTTAAGAAGGTAACTATTTCATTCTCTCTGTAGGTGTACACCCACATACACGCAGTACTGGGATGTAGAAATTATAAAGCCAATTTTTGTGAACTTACACATTCACCGTGAACAAAAGGGAAAGAAACTTGACTTCAAAAGAGTGGTGGTTTAAGGGTGTGAGAACCTGACCTCACTCCCCTGCGTGACCTGCAGCTAAGCAGGACGTGGTTGTGACAACACAGCTGAACTTCTGGCGCGTGAATTGCAGAAAACATAAAAATATTTTAGTGATACTTTTATTTTTATAAAATAGTATAGATTTATGACAAATGTAAATGCATATTTATAGCACATTTTGTTTCTGTTTAGTGCTCTACTGAAATATATTTATCTGTCTATATTCATATATATGACCTGAAATGTAGACTGGTAACACGAATTCAGCTTGTTTAACGNCGCTCACCGGCGCGGCCCGCGGCACCAGCGCATGCCGCCTGCAGCGCCCGCGAGGCGCGGGGCCCGCGGCAGCCGGGTCGTTGGGCAGCACCACCCGGAGCCCCGGACCGCCCCGAGGGCGGCTGGAAACGTCCCCCACCGCCGCGACCGGCCGGGCGGCCGCCTTTGCCCTGCAGGAGCGGAGGCGCAGCAGGCAGGGCGGCACCGGAGGCGGCTCGGGCAGGACTCAGCCCTGCGCAGAGGCGCGGCGCGCGCGTTTTCGCGTGGCTTCTCCCTGGTCACGCCGCACGAAGGGTCTCGGTGCTGCCAGGGGAGGCTCCAGGTACTGCCTCATGCGCGTGACAAAGGAAGGAGCCGGTCCTTAAATACTCACTCCTCGCAAAGCATAAACACTTACCTCTCTCACGGGTGCTAAAATAAACTTATATTGCAAAGTGTATATGTTTCTATTTGCCAGTGACACAAACCTCATTAAAAACACGGTCTGAAATAAACTCATAAATCAAAGGTGAAAGTGCTTAAGCTGAAACTCAGCTGTAAAGCAAAGCACCCGGGACTACAAAGTAACTCCTGCCGCTCACAGCTCACCTGCGCTTCCCAGCAACGAGCACCAGGTACCCGCAGGCTGGGGGCCGGGCGGGGAGCTCTCCCCACCGCTCCGCTCGCAGCCAGGCTCCAGCTGGGAGCCCTCAGTTAGGAGCCGACCCGGGTGCGTGGGCTGCTTTTCCCCGATTCATCAGGAATCAATGATAGTGTAGTCTAGTTTCTGTTTAGTGGGGAATGAGCAACAGTCTTCCTCTGTTTTGACGCTTTTCAACTATAAGAGGATACATAATAAAAACTTCTGCCTAGCAAAATCAATCTAAGGTTGTAAGATAAATCAAATTGTATGCATGTGATCTAAAGTACTCAAATAAGTAACATTTTGTTATCATAAAGGCTTTAGATTACACAGATGCATAAAAAAAAAAAAA
>VXBL01006680.1:114469-185222 GCA_013400195.1 Aramus guarauna | reverse complement strand
AAAAAAAAAAAAAGATAAACTTCAGTATCAGATGAACCACAAAAGTGGCTGACACTGGGAACTTAGAAAGAGCATGAGTTAATGCAATATATACACTACCGGCAACTCATTCAAATTCTTTTACTGGGGTTTCTAGGTCCTGGCAGGGACCAAGACAGACCAAACTTCAAGCTAGGGAAACTAGTATGCATTTTGGTTTGGGGTTTTTTATATATTTGTTATTAGAGCCAACAGGATAGAGATGCCATCTCTCTCATCCATTTTCTAAATGTGAATTAATTGTCAGAGATTCCCATTAAACTTCCTAGAGAGCAGCGAGAGCCGTCTGATGAGGATGACAAAGCAGAAGCCGAAAGCATGCTGCTTTATGAACTGCTCTCCTTCCTCAGCCATTTTCTGTAGGCTTTCAGTAGGTTGAATTAAAATGCTGCAAACATCTGTCACAGGTGGACACAGTTAGGTCAGGGGTTGGAACTAGGTGACCTTTGAGGTCCCTTCCAGTCCAAACCGTTCTGTGATTCTGTGAAATGTTTGAGAAACAACTGACCCTTAACAAGTCATACAGCTACAGCAGAACCGGGATAGAGGAAACGGTACCTCTACCTGCCAAAATAACCGGTGTATTGCTCAATATGCTGTCTCAGCCTGAACACATAGCTGATAAAAACTGTTTGACTATACAGGAATCTGCTTCTGCCTTGTTAAAACAAGTTAATAGAATAAGATTTAAAAAAAAAAATAATCTATGGGCACCCAGACAGAAGCACATAGCATTTCTGTGTTGCTGGAATTGCATTATCACCCAGTTCTCTTATTTCCCCAGTTCTGATTAATTTGCAACAACACTACACAATGTACCATAATAAACCCCAAAAGCACCTAATTCATCTAAACAAGTATGTGGGCCGAGAGAGGATTTTGTCCATTCTGGCTTGATTCTCAGCTTCACAAAATCTCGAGTCTTTAACGTCTTGAGGAATTACTCTTTGAGCAGAAGTAAAATGAATTATGCGTCGATGAACAATTGGGTTATCAAGGTTGTTCACTTAATGTTCCAGCTGTTCTATAGCACCTTCTTAATGGTTATTGGAGATTTCTTTTGAATTTAGTCTTATTCCATGGTACTTACAAATAAATACATTGCCTTTCTTACAGCTGCTGTGCCAGTTAATAGCAAGCACAAGTACATAATGAATTTCTTGCCTTTTATCGCTAGAACTAGAAATGACAGAGGGTGGAGGCTTCATTCAAAGGAGATCCATTAAGGTAATAATAGCGAAGCCAGAGATTAAAGCTGATAGGATTTCCAGGGAGTTTTGTACGGCACTTAGCTACATTAACACTCTTGTTTGCTCCTTGCCCTCCTAAGTGCTAAAACTTAGATATACTCAGAATTCACAGGAAACCAGCAGAGCACTGGCCACTGCTTCTCTGCCCTCTTCCAGCTGTCCTGCAGCTGATTCCGGAAGAGATACCAGACTGGAACGCTGTAGAGCTGGTGCTCAACGGGGAGGCTGTACTTCGCTGCAACATGCATGACCTGGATTTTGGTAAGTACAGAGTTTTATTCATTGCAGTTTCTCGCTGAAAGCACTTACATTTTGAAACGAGCACTTCCTACGGCATAAACAGTCCGAGTTCTGTTAATATTAACACTTTGAAGCTCTGCACTCCTTTATATTTGATGTAGTTTGGAGGCACACTCAGGAAGAGACAATGGTTTGGGAATTAAGGCCATGCTTGGGAGAGCACTGTTCGGGGCCTTCCCGCGTGCACCAACACACAATCACAAGAAATCGTGCCAGGTTTCAGTCCACAGAGGTATTAGGACGGGTGAGACAAGGACTTCTCAAGTTTTCCCTGTCTCCTGCACAAGTGCCTTCCAGAGGAAGGCTGACAGCCACTGCTGCTCACCTCCCCGCTTCTCAACAGCCTCTCTGGGGCTGGGGACGGGAGTTGGGGAGCAAAAGCAGAAAACTGGCCAAGGATAACAGCATTTCCAGCACCACAGCTCGCTTGGTTTCACCTTCCTCAAGGCAGGCAGACAGGCCAAGAACCGGGAGGTTCCGGTTGGAAACGTCTTCTGACAAAATACCCCATCCTAGACCTACAGGAGACAGTGAAGCAGCGGCTAACAGGCCGTGCTACTGTCTGCTGAACCCCCTGCACTGCTGCCATCGCTTTTCGCTCTGTGTCAACTCCACAGCAAAGCAGAATCAATCGCAGATTATGCGGCTGACCAGGGCAGAGCCAAGCTGAGTCCAAGTACTGTGAGGGAGAGGCAGGGATGGTAAGTTTGGATCCACTTTGTGAAGAAGCCAGAAAAGCAGTGTTAAATGTTTACTGATTTACAGGGACACAAGCCCTTTTACCTTGGCTTTCTGTCAGACAAGTTACTTGTATTACAAAGGTATTAGAAATGTCAGGATACAGTTGGTTCTTTACGCTTCTAGGTCTCTTAATGAAGCTCTAAATAATCTTACTTGTTACATCTGTGTGTCAACCAAGTAAGAATATACCACTTTTTCCAGAACCAGTCATATGTTACCACTCTGAATATTACAAATTCGTGTAGAACCGTGACTTGCATGTAGTTTAATAATTTGATTTTAATTAAAAGAAGAATAAAAATCCTGGATATCTTTCATCCTTTCAACTTTTAGAAAGTTTCCTATGTCAAAGATAATAATTTCAGTCATTCATAGCTGGTGATAAATCCATACATATTCATACAGATGTGCCAGTTCCACTCTTTTCTTGGCCATACATGTCCCAGAGAACGTTTGTGCATTGTTAGACACAGCCCAAAGGCACTGAGAGAAGGAAGTTGGCATAGCCCTAAGGACAGGATTAAAGCTGACTTGGTGTTACCACAACTGATATTGCAGGTTTCTCAAGAGTAATGCTGCCTTTTCCCCTCTATTTTTCCCCCTCCAACAACTAGAGTATGAAGCTTCTTTTTTGCTTCTGATTTGTACTCTCAACCCTCAGCTTCATTTTAAAAACACTTCTGACTCAGGTAAATTCAGCAGTTTGCAATAATCATATGCCAGAATGGTGGTACCCTGAGCAATTTTCAGTTTGGCCCACAATTAGTTATGCAAGAAAGGAGCGGTTAGTCTTTGCCTCTTAACGGAGTGGCGTGAACAAAAACCACAGCATTTCTTGAGGCTCAGGAGCACTAGGCAGCAAAGCTGCAGTTTCTAGTGTGGCTGCAGGACAGACAGGCTACCCCGCAGAAAACCAAAGCCAAAGAAATCCTGTCACTCGGTATCTCCTATTGGCTGTAACCCGCAGGGAGATAGTGGTACTTATAAACAACCAAACCACATTTATGGTGCTACTAATCCAACACAAAAGAGTTATCAAAATAACACTATTGCTATGCCCAAATACAGTCCCCTTACCAATCACCTATAGATGACAGAGGCATTAAACCAATACAAGTATTCTTTTCTCACTAAAGAATAAAGTCAAGCAACACAAAAACTGTATTGTGTCTTTAGTAGACTGAAACATTTTTGCTTTCTACAACTCTGATATACGAGACTAGAAAGTGAAAACATTCCGACTGAACCACGTTGAGAAGATCAATACAATTAAGCTTGGCGCAGATAACAAAGGCACCTTCCGCAGCAGACATTCACGCAGACAGCAAACCGGGGATTCGGCACCTGCTCCACTGCCATTGTGCCCTGGACAGCAGCGAGTCAGTTCGCACCTCGCCTGGCCCTGCCTGCGCGCACTGAGCAGGCTGTCCGGCACCACCACCCAGCTTCAGCGTGGCCCTCGGCACAGGGAAGGGCTTCAAACAACCCGCCCTACTGCCTTGGTCAGTGGGACACCAACAAATGGCTTTCTTTAGACTAAGTTAGTTTAAATAATGTTAGTTCTGGGCAGAATTTACTCCCAAAGACAGAAGAGTAAGCTCCCCAGACCTCTTGAGCATGGAATGTCAGTCATGAACATCAACAGAAATGCTCCAGGCAGAAGAGCTCACCAGTGTGAGCAGCTTATTTTTTTAAAAAAGTTTTAGTTTTGCTGTGTTCAGTGCCCTCTGTAACATCACTCCGAGGACATTTCTGACATATCTCCAACTTAGAATGCCAGAAGTTCTGTAGGAAGATATTAAACCTCAATAGATCAACATGGAATAAATACAAATAAGCTTTGAGGAACACAAGGCTTCAGGTCTGAAAGAGAGGCAGCAAACTTCAAGACAAGTATGGGTTGAGAACAACTGCTCTGACTCTGCTTTAGAGTAAAATTATAACCAAATTGTGAAAGACAAGAGACAGATGAGAAAAGATTTTTAATGTGACAGTGAGAGATCTTCCAGTAAGATAAAAGATTAGCTCCATCAGGCATTTTGAAGACAGCCAGCTAGAATGCATAAGGAGATCTCAGGCCCCGTTATGTGCTTTTGTTACAGAAGGGAAAAATAAATACAAATTTGAAGTAGCCCTTTCAGTTTGGTACCCGTCCCCCAAACACTACCTGTCATTAGTTGCCATGGCACTGGCAGGCAGCTGGATCTTTGAAGGCACTGTAGTAGCCACTTGGACAGAGGCACTTAATTTTTTTATATGTGAAATAATCACTTTTTTTTTTTCCCCTCAAACTCTTCCTCATTTTTAAGGGGGATTATCTGCCCCACAGATAATTGTGGCCATTTGAGAACTGAACCTAGCCTGCAAGTCCTCTCTACAGTGACTTTTACCCAGACTATTGTGATAAAGTCAAATCAGGAGGAAGAAAGCAGCAGCAGCAAATTATTTCAGTAGTAACGCCAAATAAATTGCTGTGCAGCTTTTATGGTTTGACTAATTGTCTCATTAAGACACATTTCTGATCACTGAAATGGATCTCAAGTATTTTTAATCACTGAAAAAATTGTACCGCTAAGAGCCTCTCTCCCTCCTATCCCTGGCACTATTTGCCATGGAAAACACACAAAGGCTCCTGTTGATTGGAGCCCTGCTGCTGCACAGTTGGCAGTCAAATGGTACTAATGGCACAATAACACAATATAACTAAAATAGTTTGCCTTTTAGAGTAACAATCTCTTATATCACGATTAAGCTCTATCATGTGCGTTCCCTTATATTTTGCAAATGGCTCAAAAAATCTAACAATTTTTCCAGTAATTTCTTCAAAAAGGGAGGGAAAATAAAAAAATCATTAGCTATCAAGAAACAAATTAACCACACTTGCTACGTTGAAAAAAGATGGAAACAACTGCACCAAGTACAGGCTGCACAGCAGCACAGTTGTGTGGTGCCCGGTTCACTCCCCCTTGGAGAACGCACCTCTGAAGACTGAGTTTGTCACATTTAATTGCAGACACTTTATTGAAGCACTTAATTTAGGAGCTGGCTTGCCCTAGGCTAGTTCTGTAAGTGATGGAGAGCCATCTCCACAGAGCAATTCAGATCTCTACAGAGTGTCGGCTGTAGGATCTCTGGGCTCCTAATTTAGGTATTTTTTTGGTGTTTGATTTCCAACAATATTAAGAGAGATGAAGCTTCTTCCTCATACGAAGAGCACATTTCAAAAGGAGCAAGCTGGCATTATCCAACATGTTACTGACATGCTCTTTACACCCTCAAACAGGAACATTTTGCTCTCAGCCACCCCACCCAGCAGCTGCACAAACCGTCTGTTGCAACAAGACACTTCCCCTTACAAGGGTTGTAGGTGTTCGTCCCATACATCATCATACACAAGACAGCAGCCACTTAATTTTCAAGTTGCTTATTCTCAGAAGCCTAATGCAAAAGTGGCACAGCTATTGCTAGGAGAGATGTACACTTTCATCATGGCCAGCCTGATCAAAAGAACCTGCAAAAGCATTGGAGGTCTTTTGTGGAGATAGAGATGATGCGTGGGAAGGAAATCACTCCATACATATACTCTAGAAGAGCTGAAAAGATCCAATTTATTCTCAGGCATGTTTTGCTTGTTTTAAAGTGAATGTATGAAGGTAATCACCAACTTCCCATGGCTGCACTTCTGAGTGTGTACTTGGAAAAATAAAGCAACGTACAGCTGATAGCAGCACAGTTCTCAGAAAAGACTTTAAACTTCATTAGATGAACAAAGTTGAATTATTTGAATAACTGGGATTTTTTAAAAAATAAAAAATATCAATGAGACTATACATACTTAAATTTCCTTCCTGTTCATTTTGCATATTGGCCATCCAATAACATGATATTAAACATAGCAGCATAAGAACTTCCATGCATAATTTCTATGTATTAAGAGAATGCCTGTAACAGACTCACTTTGCAGTGGGTATGAAATCACTTTTCCATCTCCATCCGAAATGGAGAAAACAGCTTAGAGTCACAGAGATCTTGTATTCCCTAAAGCATTTTCCAATTCTCCAGTAAAAAGGGCTGTACAACTAGCTGTATGGCATTCCACAATTACCACAGGGAAAAGCTTTATTCAAACTGTCCAGATTTCTTTTGGTTATTTTAATGTATTTTTGTTTAAAATACTGAGAACATTCCCTATCAATGCCCACGCACATTATGAGTGAAAAACAGCCCAAGAGAATACAGGCAGGATTCTTCTGTTCTGTCAAGGCACATATTTACAAGATTCGTAACTCACTATAGGCTCATTCAAGTGAGAGACAAGATGTGTTACTAATTTAAGATGAATTTGAAATGTGGCAATTTACTTCCGACAACTTTCAGTTTTCATCAATTTTGTAAGGCAGTTTTTAAAAAAAAAAAGACAGGGTTGTTCTGCACCCACATATAGGCACTATTCAGACACAGAAATATTTGCTCACGTAAGTGTATATGTAAATGTACCCAAGAAGGCATCCACCAAGGTCATATGAAGCACAGTCAGAAGCATTACAAATTAGTGGTCTTTGTCACAGGCTTTGGAATTAATTCTGAGGAAGAGAATATGCTAGAGAGATCTCTTTGCTTCCCTTTGGGCTTTGCTACAGAGACAGGTACCACAAAGTTACAAAGTCCTGGATAAATCTACGGAGCTCACAAGCTGTGCAATATTGTGCTCACTAAGAAAACTAAAATTTTACTGATAAGTCTAGTGAGGGGCCAGAGGGCTGTGATAAAGGGCGGGGTGTGTGTGGGGGAAATCACACTTCATATAGCATGTCCCTAATTTTTTAATGCATGTAAATATCAGAACAGTGATGCTGAAGAGAAGGAAAAATATTAGTGGTTTTTTTTGCTGACAGTCCCTGTAGAAGCTATTTATGTGCAGCCACATATTGATGTGCATACTCAGATATATTTTCCTGAAGCCTGTAGAGTTTTGTCTAAGCAAGGGCTTCAGAATGTGTGTGTAAATATATTAAGGAATGTCGGTTTCATAATGAGAAGGGTGTATTGTGGTATAAATATTGCGGAGTACATTAAATAAACATGGTCACATATGACCAGGTATCTATTAAATGAGCACATCACAGGAGAAGTTAATTATCTAAGATGTAACTAGGAACTATTCAGAATCACTGGAGATTAAGTTGCTTTATTTCTGTTTATCTTTCCTCCTGAATAGGCAGTAGGTTGTTGCAATGAAGAGTCCCAAAGCAACACCAAGCTTCAGCTCTTCATCAACTCTAAGATGACAGAGTTTTGTCAACAATAGTTCGAAGTTCTGATAAGCCAAAAATTTTCCTCAAAGTAATTTTCTGCAAAATATGCTGGCACAAAACAGTATTTAAGATGTAAAAGTGCAAAAAATTTATGGTTCTTTTGATATTTTAAGCTACTCAGGGGAAGGAAGAAAACTTTATGTATATATATTTCTCTTATATATTGCACCCCCAAAAAAGTATACACAGGCTTCTTCAAATCTGAATGTTAGTGTCAGAGGCTAATAACCCAGGAATAACATATAAATTTACAATACTAGTAAGTTTTTTCTAGACTTGAAGAGCTATTGTGTCTCAGTCTACATGCAAAAACATTTGTTCTGATGGAATTTGATTTTGCTCGGGCCATGAATTCATGAAGAAAACTGTCTGCTATTCTTCCTATACAACATAATCAATGTTGCAAACACTTTTTAGTTAAGGATATGTTTGTGCTAACCGCTCTAGCACAAAGACCAACTAATGAAGAAGGATTTAATCACATAAAATTCTTGAAAGCAAGATGAAGCCAATCCCTTTAAATTACTTAAGTACTGCTTAAGCCCTGTCATTAACATATAGTAATAAATATTTCATCTTTAACAAGCCTGTTGGGAACAGTTTGTTAAGCATTTATTTCTAGTCATGGGAAATTACGTTCGATCATTTTTTCATGTTCTGTATTAGGAAATTTTATTTTATTCTCTTTATCCATAACAGTGGACACACTTATTTGGGAAAAATATACTCTTTCCTCAAATGAGGGGAAACATACTCTTTCTTCAAACATGTTTTGCTTTTTACTAATTAAGTTTACCCTTGCAAAGTCCTGGGCAGCACACAGCAATGGTTCACGTTTACTTGACGGCCTCTCCTGTGGAATTGACTTACTACAGACAGGGGAGCTTTACTGGAAACCCCAGCAAGACTACCCAAGACATCACAGCAGAAGTAACCTCGCAACCTGGGCAAGGTCATTTTGGCAGACTAAAGAACCAAGGTCTCCTTGATGGCACAGCCAAGCACCAGACAGAGGACACCAGGGATGTTTTCAGGCGCCTTCTAACATTGACCCCCACTTTTTCCTCTATCCTGAGTAGCATGGCAGGTGCAGGGGGCAATCTATGAGAGCACTAAACATCACTGCCCTTCACCCAAGGCCCTGTGCTGGTACTCCACCGCAAGCTCAACTGGAATATGGTCACTTAAACCACTGGTAAAACAAACCCTTTATACTGATAGTGCCTAATGTTAAACCAAGGGGAAATAATCGAGAGCCAAGTGGAGCTCTTACACAGAGCTCCTTCCCTTGGGATAGTCCGAGCACACCCTCCATCCTGAAGAGGGGAGACTGTAAGGCTGGCTAGGTATGATGTGCAGAAAGTTTCTCTGTGCTCCTTTATGAGAGTATCAGTGAATTTACTGATTTTAAATAGGAAGTAAAGATTTCTGCAACAGAAATTATAATTCAGCATTTCACGCAGCATCTTTAGTGATGACTACAATTGTTTTTCCCTCTAAACAAATTAGATCTCCATTTGCCATTAATGATTGCATCACTTAAATATCACAAAGGAATTGCCTGGTGCGCTTATTAATAATTGAAAACTTTGAAGAACTCTGTGAAACATTTTCAATCAAAGCTAATAAATCTCTAAAATATTCTTTTTCCTGAATAATTTTTCCTTTTGTTCTTTTACTCTCTTTGGATAATAAGCTATATTTCAAATAATGGCATTAAGAAAAGCACAATCTGAAATAAGAGTTAAGAAGTATCTAAAAGTAGAAGTGGTTTCAACAGTTAAAAAAAGGCAAGAATTAGAAAAGAGGCAGTATTAATAAGTTTCCTTCTTGCAAGTATGCTGAATTTCTCTTTCAGTGTGCATGCTGTTTCCTGATAACCTACACTGATGATTAAGAAAATGTAACCACTTAATCTGTCCTCCTTCTGCATAAATATGAAGAAAAAATTCAATAATAATTTTTTTTTAATCAGTAGGGTCCATCAAATCAAGACTCCTATTGCTACACAATTGGACTTCGCAGAACTACTAAAAGACCAAAGGGAGGGGGAACAGGACATGACACCCAAAACTTTTTGATCAGAGCTAATAGAAATCCTAAATGCCTTTTGCCATTTAAAGCTTCACGTTGGAGTTATTCTACTCAGTATTCTTTACCACCCAACAAGGGCAGAAACCCCGCAGACCTCACCTGGGGACAATGGCTGCAGCCTGGCAAAAGGTCATTCTTCACCTCCACCCAGGGAAGGACAAGAGATTTTTAAAGGCTTAAGAATGTTGTGGGTTTTTTTTGTTGTTGTTGTTGCCTGGGTTTGGGGTTTATGTTCTTGGTTGTTTTTTTTTTTAAACAAAACATGTATTTCTCTACCATCTTTCACTCAAAGGTTTCCTCACCTTTTCCAAACAAACCTCACTGCACTTTGCGCTGCAACTGGTAGTAATACATCCCAAACAGCTTTTGCCAGTAGCTTGCATCAGAAATCCCCAGACACACTGTGAGTTTCTCTCTAGGCCTTCAAGTTCTCAGAAGTTCTGATAATAATTCAAAGGACAATGTTCCCTTCATCCCAAGGGCAGGATGAGGCACCCCTACTCAGTTCCCACCAGCCAGGTCTCTTACCTGCCCATAGAAAACACCAGCAGCCAGGAGCCTGTGGCCCCCTTTCCCAGGAGCTATCCTCAGCCTCCTTCATCATAGTATGACTCCATAACTTCATCCTTCCTACGGCAGGAACAGCCAGCAATGCCCCACAGAGGCCCATGCAGGGACCCGGTGCAGGGGCCCAGCCACAGCCCACCATGCTGGGGAAAACAAGGTGAAGTATTGAGGGGGTGATGAAAAGGAGCCAGAGATGAGCCAGCCAGGCCCAAATCCTGGGCTTTAACTGGTTAACGACAGGCGGAGTTTGCTTGGCCAGTCCCATCAACCATAATTAAGTAGTCACCTGTACTGGGTAACTCATTAGCCCTAGCACCACCTTGAGCAGTTGCCTGTAAAATTAAAACATACTGAATTCACCAAACCAACATGCAAGATGATAGCAGACTTTTTTTGCTTCATCTTTGACCAGAATTGTTAACTTTACATAGATAATGCATCTGCTTTTAGGGACGTTCTTGCTTTACATGATTTTTGAGTGTGCCTCGATTTCATGTTTTAAACAATGATCAAAGTATCCTTCCTACGGGGCAAAAAGCCACTGGCAAAAAGCTAGACTGAGCAACAAGTCTGTGACACCTGCATAAGATTAATAGCAATCAGAAAGACTGATTTTTTGACACAAGTGCACATGTGTGTGTAGAGCAGGGGTTCACAAGCTTTCATTTTGTTATTATTACCAGCAGTTGTTCCCAACTCCATATCAGCGGCAGCTGGTCTGTTTGTGCACCAAGGTAAGAGCTACTAGAGCTCTTAAGACAGCAGCTAGAGAGTCCAGTCAATGGGATCTTTAAAAAAAACCCCAAAACCCAACAAACAGGCCAACAAAAAAAAACAAAAACAAAAACCAAACCAAACACACACACCCCAACACACACATTCATCTATGCAGTACAACCAATGCACACACCTTCCCATTTCTTGTCTAGTATCATACATTACTTTTTACCTCCTAGAACATGTAGAAGGGTTCCCTTTCTGGAGAACGGGTTCCTCCTCTGCTCTAGCAGACTGACTCCAACTGTACCACAGGTAGAGCAAAGGTTTCCACCAAGCACACCCCTGCTGTTAGCGCAGTTCATCAGGTAGCTACTAGGAAACAAAAATAATTCTGTGACAGGAGCTGTTTGTCTTAGCAAGTTTTTTGCTGTTGTGGGCAAGCATGATGTGGTACCTCACCTGCATGTACAATGAAGTCAATTGATTCTAAAATTTGCTGTTTCTTCCTTCTGAGTTACAAAGCTGTGATTTGAATTTCAGTGCAGATTACCTGCAGAAGAGGCTTATATAATATTTCAGTCCTTTTCAAAGGACTATCAAAGATTAATTGATAGCTATTTAGTATGTAAAAAGTATTTAACTTGTCAGCTAGTTCTAACAAAGTATTTGTTTTCTGTGAGATCAGAGATCTGATTTAAAGCTGCCATTACAGAAACTTGCATTCATTGTTGATAATGCACCTATTTAATGTACATCTGTTTAAGAACTCTCTGTAAGAGTTTTTTATTCAAGGGGCCTCGTAGAAAAGCAGCAGAATTCTGCAAATAAGTATAATCTATGCATTTAGCAATTTATAATGCTTTAGAGTTTTTGAACATTTACTATCTGAAAGTGCAGGCAACAGGAAAAGTAATTCAATAGAAACATATGTTGAGCCAACATGTTACGAGAAATGAATTTCAGTGTTTAGAAATTACAGAAGTTATTTCCAGTCTAGTTCCAGTATTTTAAAAATTCTGCTTGAAATACAAGTGTGTTCATTTATTACTTTAAAAAATTATAATAGAATAAACCAAAATATTCTTATATAATCTCAATGCTATTACTACTTTTAGCCCCATGGTTTTGAATAATTATCTTTTTCTAGTCCAAATACTGTCTCCCTCACTGCTACTATATTTAAATAAGCCACTATTGAGGAAACAAACAGGGAAAGGAAAAATGAGCTGCCTTAGCACTCTTACCAATGGGATGCTAATGCCAGCACTCAAAGGAGAAACTGTCAAAAACAACAGCCATAACAGAGAAATCTGTTTTTACATATTTTTATTTTATTGGATTTTTTACATTCTTTGATGGAATTTTTATGCAACTATTATGCCACAATCTATGATACTCAATGAAAAAGGAAACCTGTCATTTACTACTTAAACTTCCATGTAATTTTCTTTTCTGCCTCTGCATATACTGTGGCATAAATGCATTTATCATATTTCATGCAGCACTGACCTGCCTTATGCAAACTGAGAATACAATGAATGGTGCCGGCAACATTTAGCAGCACTCAATTCTTGCCACAGAAACAAGCATTCATAAAAGCATTAAAAGACCTTGGGTGATGGTTACTGCCTATCAATTTAATGTTTTGAGCTACAGAAATGGACAGGAGACAATCTTTGCTGCTGTCAACTGCAGTACATTCCAAATTCATTAGGTTTCAAAAGACTAAATTAGCTTCACTGTTTGAATGAGAGAAAAAGCCCAAGGCAACCAGCCTGATTTAAAAGGATGCTACTGAGTTTCACGAACATTAGACTACGTTTGGTTCTGGATCCCATGGTAAGTACCTTACCACAACAATTTTATGTTCTCACAAAAGGATTACTTTTTTCACCATCATGTTGTCTCCAGGCCAAATAAAGGGACAGCATAATGCACACATCCCTTTTTGGTAATCTGCTTGGACAAGTAGTACCTGATCATAGCTAAAAGTTTTTAATACAGGTTTTTATTTTCATGAGACAAGAAGCTTTCCAGCATTACCTGATTCTTTGAATCAGGCATAAACTGTCCAGCCTTATGTCGCAGCCAATAAAGCAGCAGCAGGGTAAAACTTACTGCCAAGAACACAACTACGTCCCGGGAGCATGCTCAGGACAGGGAACCGGAGATGGTGGTGAAGTCTCATCTCTGTGTTTTCCAGTCACTTGCTATGACATATCAAAGGGGCTGCTCAGCAGATCTAGCTTAACCCTCCAGGCGCTGCATGGGCACAGGGCCCTTGTGCAGCTACTTACTGCTTCCTGCTTCAACACAGGCGTGGCCATTCCTCTGCATCCTACTATACCATGTACTCTTAACGGAGCTGTTCCCTCTACCAGCCAGCGGTAAGAAGGGAAGAAATCTCCTGCCACTACACAGTCCAGTGCTGCAGAAATCTGCAGTCACAAGATTCACCCAGACCCAAGTTCTCCTGGGGCAGAGGGAACAGGACTTCTGCCAACACTAGTTCTTGTATTAAGAGGGGAGGGGAAAGCAGTGCCCACCTGCCTTCTAGCACTGCGGAGGAAGCACAAGCAGAGGCACTCAAACCACTCTGCTGTGCGGTGCCTCCCAGTAAGCCAAGCACCAGGTCTTGAGAAGAGGAACAAGCCCTGCTATACCCTCCCCTGCAGCACCTGCTATACATCAGCCGCCTTACACAGAGCCAGCTCTTACAGCTGGTTCATTTTACGTCCATACTGAAAGTACATGGCAATTGACATTCTAATTGACAAGTAAACTCAAGGGACAAAAAAAATAATAAACTGCTGCTTGTACAAAACCACAGCATGCACCCTTCGGTCAATCAGCAACTGTTGCTTGCCCACCTTCCTCTTAACATAAAAAAGGGTGACTAAATCAGGAATTGCCACTTCAGAGTTGAATTAATATCAGCAAGGAGATTTGAGGCAGGCATTAGCACCAGGCAAAGCAGAGAACTCACTCCTTGCTGTACAAACACAGACTTCTCATCCAAACACAATCTTTTTACGGGTGCTACCACGTCAAAGTAAAGCAGATCCTAGTAGTGTGGTGAGGGAAAGGGAGTTCATCCAAAATGAGGATGCTCACAAAACCTCACAGTTCCCTAATACCACAGAGCATCAAAGCAGGCAGCCTAGGGAGTGGGAGCAATTGGTGCTGTCACCTCTTACTTTTGAAGTCATTTGATGCTGAATTCTCCTGCTGATCACCCACTGCTCTGTCAGCTGTGGTTGTGTAGACTTCTTCCCTCCTCAACTATCCCCAAAAAACCTTTTCTTGGTCCCTTTTATTTCTGCCTTCATCATTCTCCTCCACCTTATACCTAAGTGGTTCACATCACTTTTGTTATCACTCATAGTTTAGCAACTTTGTAACCTGACTCCCTATTTCCAGCCTCCTCCTCACATCACCAGGCTACCTTAGCATCTCTTTCCAATCACCACAGCCAGTACATTTCTTTACCAAAGTCATCTATCAACTCTCTCCAATACATCTAGAAATAAGTGTCAACCACCTTCCTCATAACAATGCACCTTGTTTCCTTAGTGGCTCCCAAACGTACTCTCTTCCTTTTCAGGGATATGCATAACTGTCATGCTGTCCATGCCTGCTCTACTTACTTACAGTGATGACAGTGCCCACAGACTGAGACCAGAGCCTCACTGAGCTAGACACTGCATCCTTGGATAGGACACCCTCCTTGTGCCAAAGAGGTCCCAATCTAAATAGACTAGTGACAAAAAAATGGGGGAAGGTGAGTTGGAATTATTTTTGTTTCCTCACGAACTGGGGAGCAAGGTGCACACATTAATCAAGTCAGCTGCTGGATCGTTTTATCTGGTAAAGCAAAAATATATATATTTTCCAGTATTTTCCCCACTTTTATTTCCTCTTTTAGATGCAGTGATGAGAGACTACTAGACAGAGATGGGCCGGTGCCCTGCAGTTAGAACGTTTTTCCCTCAAAGGCCTCCAGGTTGAAAGCTGTATCCAAGAACCTTCTGAGCGACACCAGATGCGTGTTCTTGTTGCCTGTGGCAGCTGCAGCAGCAGGCTCTCGGCCAACATACCTATGTGACAAAAAGAACTGGGCAGTCAAATGAGGTGAGAAGAGAGACTATTTAGACACTAACAAGCATGAGAACATGCTGATACATGAATTCAAGTCAGCTTCGCAGATTTGGACATTTAATCATCAATCTTTCCTAAATAACAATCAAAGTTGCACCATCAGTTATACCTTCTGGTCCACTTCCCTCTCTTTTCCCCCTTCTGTCAATATTAAGCTGCGCCTTCTCCCCCATCCCTCCCAGGGCAGCAGGCTACACTGTCTCATAATTAGAAAACTTGCTTTTGGCGATGAAGACTCTCATTCCTCCAACAGCTGCATGGGCAGATCTGAGACTCAATCATCTAAAATAAATGCAAAGTTACCTGGACTGAGCTCTTACAGCAATTGTTTCCTAATATTTGGAGTGAAATTCTTAAAAAAGACAGAATCTTAGAAAACAAGAGAGAAAAATCCAGGAGAACTAAGTGCCGTGCTAAGTGGCAACATAAAGCTAGTTGCTACTGATTTTCTTTTAGAACTACAAGGAGGAGCAATATATGCATGATGTAGTTGAGAAATAGTCATCTAGACTTTTCCCGCCTTCACCCACGAACCCAAACTCACAGGTTTTGATTTGTGACTGACTTCCCCATGAAAAACTTCCTCAAATCAAAAATAAATTTAAAAGAAAAAAACCCCCAACAACTCAACCAACTTTAAAAGCGAACAAATCAGCCCAGGAGACAGAGAAATTGTTTAAAGTTGCATACCATATAGGTCGAGTGTGGTTCACAATAGTGCGGAAACGAGGTTTGACATAATCATAGTATCCACTGTTTTTGTGTTCCTCCTGACACCAAACCAGATCAGCACCTGGATACTTCTCAAGTTCTTCTTTCAGCAGGTCAAAGGGGAATGGTGAGATCTAGAAAGAGAGGGTGATAACTGGCAAAGCTTTCTCTTATATGGTGTTAGTCCATGGTAGGAAAGCCTTTTACCTGTTGGGTATTACAACCAGTCATTGTAATTAAACATTTAGTACCTAATACAATTGCTTTATGTTCTTTAAAATAACCTGTGTTTAATTGATTTCATGCTGTCAGAAGTGAATACACACATATTTTATAGTTGCACCAGTATGAACATAAGTAGATCACAGTCCAGATCTGCATTCCTACAGTTTTTCTAGTGAAGTGGCTGTGACAATACAAGTCCTTAATTAGTGAATGACAATATAGCTGCAAAGTGTACTATTGACACCATTTAAACCTAGCAGATTGGATATACAAATTTAAGATGCCATCATATCATAACCTTCACTTTGTCACATTATTCTGGAAAAGTCATCAAGCTTTCTGGACCTCATTGTCCAGTATACTATTGATGTGTTCCTTCTCCACAAGGCCATGAAGAATTAGATAATGTCTTGTAAGATGCAAAGTGCTATAAAAATGCTAACTATCACCATCCTTTCTGGCAAGTGCTATCTATTTAAAAGCATAGGAAGCCCTTGCGGAGAGTGTCCTCAAGGACTCTGTCTTCTGAGGATCAGGGAGCTCACCTGTTCAAGTCTGGTTATAGCTACTTGTTTCTCCAGGTCTTGATTCTTTCTCTCTTTCACAAGATCATAGTACACTTTTCCAGTGCAGAAAATCACTCGCTTGACCTCATGCGGTGCATGAGCCGCCAGCCCGTTCTCAGGAATCACACGTTGGAAAGTGGTACCTAGTTAGAGCACAAATTAGAAAAGTGTTCTCAGTGGTACCGATACTGTAATAATGCAGCCCAAGAAACAGTCCTTTACTGAGCAAGCAGCAGGTTGCAATGGTCACAGGGTTCTGCTGCCTCTATTCCTACTTTTCAGATGGGTAGTTCTGCTACAGTGACTTTCAGCAGTTTAGTTTCAAGAAGATAAAAGACTGTCAATAATCCATTCTTTCACACTTAACAGACAGAAACACATTAACAGTGGATTCTTTTTTAGCTCTGTGTTGTGCATTATGCCTTTAACTTTAAATTGATTGGATAGTTCACCTTTGCGTACAGGTTTTTTCAGAGAATTACCTGAAATATTGTTTCTTCTTTATAAGACGATCTCAACCATGTAATGTTTATATAGGTTTAGAAAATTTTAGAACATTTTTATATAAAAGCATAGCACATATTCATAATGCAACTAAATCTGGCAACTGCAGAAATATTTACACAAGCACACACATTACTGCCATATATTTATGTGATTTAAACCTCTGTTTGACAGCTAAAGCAGCATACTGAGCCATATGTGTAAGTGATAAGGTACAATTTCAGATGCATATCCTCACCACTAGACATCTTTTCCCCTGTGATATCATTTCCCAAGATAACAATTTTCTTGGGATATGTGAAATTGGAAGAGGGACTTCATGGTCTAAAAGATCCTTTTCTTTGCTCTCTTATATGATTGATTAGAACTATTCCCACATTAGCTAACAGCAAGGCAGCAGACAGCAACATGACCTCCCAGTCTGAATCCACACGCCCACTTAGCAGGAGAATAAGCTCCTGTTTGAACCATTTATCTTGGGAGGAGAAAAGCAGCAGCACAAACATATGAAAGAGGAACTGATTTATCTCAGAATTATCCTGTCTCACTGAACAGCAGAATTCATCATTAAAACAGACTGAATCTGTGCTTCATTGGGTTAGCTAGAGTCAGTCATCTTCTCAGCTTTCCATTAAAAATAGAGCAAGAAGAGTTAGCTGAGAGTCAGCAATACTTTACTACTTCTTGTCCTCTTCAGCAGGAACACAAAAGTACGTCAGAATTCAATGTTAATTAGGAGTTTGGCCATTATTGAGGGTTAGCCTGAAGCAAAGGGGACTCCCAAGATAAAGTGACAAATCACAATC
This sequence comes from Aramus guarauna, assembly GCA_013400195.1. Lineage (NCBI taxonomy): Eukaryota > Metazoa > Chordata > Aves > Gruiformes > Aramidae > Aramus > Aramus guarauna. The sequence continues at coordinate 167,226 of VXBL01006680.1, read as the reverse complement.
CCTACAGAATTTCTAATCTCACTCATTCTACAAAGCTTTTAAACAGTAATCAAAACCAGAAAATGCCTTTGCTTGAGAAGCAAACTGCACTCACCTACAAAAAGGAGATAATGCAATATTTACGCATGTTTATACACTGTAACTTGCTTTTAAAAAACTGAGCAGTTACTCTTTCCTGACAGCAGTCAAGACACCTGTTAGAACTGGAGACAGACCACCACACCTATGCACACTCTCTCACTCTGAACAATCGCTTTAACCACTCACTAACTACATTTCCCTGCATTTCCTCATGCCGCTCTAGCACGTTCTAACCAGTGCATGGCCAGACAAATCACTCTACCCCTTGGTGCCGATCCCATGCCAACAGCAGCTGGGGCATGGCCTACAGCTCTGAACTCACTGATCTCACTTTAGATCACTGGTGTGACATGGCAGCCCCAGAATTGAGTACTGTAAGAAGAAATGGGACCCTCATTCTTCCAAATGGGCACAGTGGGATTACAANGGGGCAGTACAAAGAACAGTTTTTATATGAAGAGAAAAGGAGCAGAGGGACCTTATAGCCTTTTGATGGGAGCATCCCTGCAGAGAGAGGAATGCACTTTCCACTGCCTTTAAGATTCAAGGTTGGTTACAAGATAAGCCTGTTAAAATTAAGAATCCATACTTGCAAGCAGATTCTTCAGCAAAAGTCCATGCTAGATCTCACTACAACAGCTCCACAGAAATTACACCACAGGAAAAGGTAAACGCTCCAGAGCAGATTCTCTTCTTCACAGTCTGACATGCAACTTGGTATAGCTAATTATTTGTCCATAATACTTTGACCTACCAGACACCATTTCATCAAAACTGGATTTAGCTTCTGGATGCCTCAGCAGTGACTTGGGTGTCAAAATAATCAGCTGAAAGACAGAAATTTTTCCAATGCTCAGGAGCTGCTTTATCTACATTATTACATGCAACATTTGTAACACTGTTCATACAAACCCCACAAACTGAATATGCTATAGATCACATTAATGTGAATAGCAAACACAGTAAATTATTTTTTCCTGTTCCTAGCCTAGGAAGCCTAGGAAATTTCAAACTTATTCAAAAGATTTGGGCACTCCACTCCCTTTAAAGGTTCTGAAAAACCATTGTGTATGCTTCTCTTTGAAAACAAAAATCAAATCACAGGCTATCAACCAGTGAAACATCCAACAGTTGTATCTTAGGTTTTTCAAGTTCCAGCAATTAGACATGCAGATTGTAATTATGCAACCTGTTAGCTACGCAGTGTCTTAACAAGCTCATGTGGAGGTCTGCACAGCCAGAAGGAAGTAAAGCTGAAAATCAAGTTTTAGAATTGCAGTAAGTGAGAGCTGAGTTTCATTCCACCAAATCAGCAACTTCAACCTGTGTTCAATTAAGATTTTTCACCAATGATTCTTGTTCTTTTCAGCAGTATGTCATATGCAAAGACCCCTCTTTATATGAGGATTAATATACCTAGAATAATCAAGTCCATTACAGGAACTTTACCGGTTTTCTGAATGGCAGCAAGATTTGTCTTCTGAGGACGTGAAAGTAATTGGCTGGAGTTGAACAATTCACCACAATCCAGTTGCACTCATACAGCTGGGAAACTTCAAACTGCTCACTGAACTCCTGAGAGAGACATTAAAGGCATTAGAAAAATGTCTAAAAGATCAGGAAAAAAGGCTTGAAAGCTATCCCTTCTATTTGTGACTCTCAGCAACGCCCTTCCCCAAAAAACTTAATTAACAGATCTCTGCTGAGATTATATTATTAGCTAGGGAAGCATCCCCACAAACCATTCTCTTCTGCTTCTACTTCTTCCTAAAAATGTATGCAAATACATGCAAAAAGCTGCTATTAATTTCAGCAAGCTAGTAAGTCCAGGACGAATGGGTGAGGAGGATTGGGACTTCAGTAGGTGGAAGACACAAAATGTAACCCCTTTGAAAGAATCTGAAAACTATAATTCATTTTTTGAGCTTATAGTTAACTCTCCCATTTTTTGGTAGGTGTCCTATCCTCTTATACTATTTTAATACATACATTTCATATTTTTTATATTTATTTATTTTATGAATATAGGGAGTTTTATAGATATGTACATAGATATGGATATAGGTACGCATATATATAGGTATAAGTACAATAGTCTCATCACAGATTGGTACAGTGACTTCCTGGTCCAAAGTTTGAGTTCCTACTTTCTATGATTAAAATTTATAACTCACTACATGCAATTCACTTTTAGATGACGAGGAACATGGCTTTGGCACTACCACTGCCCCAAGGGTAACAAACTCAGGGCCAAAACTAAAACATCCATTTTATTTTGCCTTTTTTGTTTGTTTTTTGTTAATTGGTGGTCTTTTCAATTAACATATAGCAGTGTTTCTTAGGAAATGTGCAGTGGGGAATTGGACGCCCAGTATCCTGTAGAGCTATGTACTTTCTGTAGAAATGAACGACCAAGGTACGAAGGTCTTAGCTAAATCAAATTCAGAAGTTGCTTATTTTCATGCTCCCAGCAGTACAATTTAGCTCCATTGCAAAAAGCCAGGAGTAGTCTCACTTGGCCTCCTTTAGAAATTAGCTAGAGACACCTATTTGCAGTACGCACAGCAATATAAACAAGCAGAATCACTAGCCCTGAGGAAAAGCCATAAAAAGATCATGCTGCCAGAGATTAATTGCATATGACCTCAGCTTTGAAATGAAGCAGCACATACTGCATACTGCCATTACTTTTACTAGGATCAAGTTAAAGTTACAGCAACTCTTGAAGCTTAATCTTAACCCACTATACCTAGCTAAAAGGATGCTTCTTAGAAAAAAATATCTCTGAGATGTGAAGAGCAAAAAAAGGACATGGCCTTTGACAAATCTACTTACTGGATAAGCATCAGAATCATCATTGCTCATCTGCAGAAACCTCTCAGGCCTGGCTGATGAATGCTCTGGACCCTGATAAAGGTATCATTTAAAACAACATTAAAAAGCCAAATCAGCAGTTAGACATCAGTCTAGGTCACTCACTGCATAAGTACCTCCTGGCCCCCTGGCAGCTCTGCCCCAGGCTGCACACCTGCCTGCCCCCAGCCAAAGGCATCGGTGGCAGCAGCAGTGAGAGAGGAAAGGGCCCGTCGCAGGACTGGAATTCTTTGTCTTCTGTAAACTGTTTTCGTAGGAGAAGATTAGGTTTTACATGGATTTCAAATGCTTTTACCTGCTACAAGTAATTTCTAGCCTCAGTAGAGCTGCACAATGAAGATTGTGCAGTGAAAGGGCAATAGGTCCACATGGGCACAAGAACAACTTTGCTAATGCAGGGCAAAAAGGAGCAGGAGGAACATCAGGAGCAGAAACACTGTGTGACACTCACTTCTTTGGGCCAAAGCACACTTGCACACTAACAGGAGCAAACACAAAATTAAATATTGACTATCTTTGCTATATTAGCAGCACAAGCAGACTCAGGGTCTCTCTCCTACCATTGTTCACTGTTCAGTACAGGACACGATAGCCCAGATGAATGTGTCAGCTAAAATAGATCAAAATACACGTACACATTATCTGCCAAACTAACCTATGATTAATTTTTGCCTCCTCAGGAGGTATTTTACGTTCTGTTAAAGTACTGAACACTCACATCTGCTGTCCTACTAGCAGTACCCAAGATAATTTCTTTTAGTGCACAAACACTGTTAGGTCCATTTTACACCAGCAAAACATGCATGCTGGTCACAGGCAATATCAGGAATAAGGAATGTAACAGAATCTATTATCTTCCCTCTTATGTTCTTGTTTATAAAGGATGACAGAAAGCTGTGATGAGTATAAGAATGCAGTGTGCTTTTTTATTTATTGCTAATGCTGGCAGCCTTTGCTTGTTCAAGTGACAGTTACTGTTAGGAAGGACTTTCATTTTGGAGACAGTTGCAAGGTATTTTAACCTGAAGATATAAACTATTACACTTCTCACATCTCTCCATGGCTCCTAACCTAACTATGTTCATAAAGAGCTTTTTTCTTTATATGGCTGTCTCTCATCATAACTTCCTCTGTTGAAACCTTAACGTATGTTCTCCAAAATCACTCACTGTTTTGACAGCTAGTAGTCCACCTTGATTCAACACATCATCCTCCTTGCTTCCAAGTGCATGATTCACTCTACTCCCTGGACTAAGGGAATTCAAAGGAAAAAACACTCCACTGGCAACAAAGGAGTAACACAAACAGCCAGGATCTGTGTCTTGCACAACTACTCTTTTGAAGTCTCTCTCCACTTCTGAGGTGTCATGCCATAGATGCGTAACGACTTGAGAACAAGAAACAAAGCCATGCAAAACTATGGTTCACAGTAACAAGCTAATATTGCAATGCCTCTGCTGTATACATCTATTTGCTGTAAATCAAATCCTACACTAAGTACAACCTATGCATGTACAAACACAGTGCTTAACAAGCACACTGAATCCAGTATGCTGGAAACAGAGATGTTACTAGCCAACAGTTACAGGAGAGACACGTGAGGCTTCCCTAGCACACACACATACGCTGCCCCAGGAACAACCTCAATCCAAAGCCTCAGTGTTCACATCCATCCTTGATTTCTCTGCTGTCACTGCCAGTAGGATTGCTAGCAACTGCTGTGTGGGATGGGGCAGGGTTTATTTCTACTGTGACTGCCTAGCCAGCGAGACCTAGACTGAATCCATTAGCTACTTTTAGCTGAGTCCCAAAAGAGTCATTAGGCAGCAGAGTCTTTCAATCACAGCCAACTTGCGTGTGAATGCGTGACCTAGAGGTGAAGGGATCCATATCCCATTACTAATCATTCCCCAAATCATTCTGTCCCCATCCCTGTAGTCATAGAGAGAATAACACTCCTGTCATGGAAAGCTCCTCTGACAAGATAACAGATTTCAACAGCCCGGTGGTATTCTTAAATATTCCAAAAACACCTGACACTCATAGCAAAATAAGCATCTTGGCAAATCTTAGCTGCCAAGTGGCTAAGAGAAAAGAAAGATTAAGTGTATTATAAGCAGCAGAGAACCAGCTCCCTTCGGCTAGGTGCTTCCCTGCAGAGGACCACACCTCCTGCTGAGGGCACATTCAGGCAGTCCCACAGGATTCATTTAAAAAAAAATAATTTATCAAAACTCTTGTGAACAGCAACAGACCCTTTATTCTTTACGTACAAATGGGTTTGGAAAGCCATTCATAACATATGAATGCACCCCAGTATATCAGGACAGGATTATAATTGAATGGAAATAAATGAAATTGTTTGTGAGAATGGAAATGACGTAGTTTGTAGGGAAAGGGTCTACAGCATTTATATGGATGGAGATTGCCACTCTGGTACATACTATGCTTTTCTTAATAGAAAACTAGAAACATACATGCATCAATTCATTGATGTTAATGTATTTGAAGAGGAGAAAATTAACCTAGCCTGACATGATGTTCATGTAACCTTTAAAAATAATTTAAAAGATCTGAAGAACAATTCTACTGCTGATATGAACTTCATATAACATTACATACAGAGCTTGCCCATGCCCTTTCCCTCTAAGATACTGTTTAGTTCCTCCTACTGGCCACCAAAGAGAGTCAACAGCTAGTGAAAACATTTTCCTTTCCAGAGAGAGAGAAATTTCTTATTATATCAAGGTTACCCAATGTCAATGATTTTTGAAGAAGTTTTAAAGTTGTTTTGTATCATTTCATTGCAAGTGAATTTACTGCAGAGTTTACACAGACATACCTCATGCAAAATAAAACCCAGCAAGTACTGATAGACACTAATGATTTCTTCTTACTGTACGCTAAGAATCCGGCTTTCTAGGGAAAGAAGGCACTGGCTTAGGGAAAGATACAAAAAGAGAAAAAAGAAAAAATAGGGAAAAAGTGGTACATGTCACTAAGAAGGACATAAAGATAAGAGCTCAGAAATATTTGTCAGTTTTCTTTGGTTCTCACCAATCCATCTATCCACAATCTTTTCTGTAGCACTGAAACAGTCCCACATGCTAAATAGCGCCTTCCTCCCCCAGCTTCGTATCACCATTGGATCCCCAAGACACCTTTGGCTTTTACAGCCACAGAGGAAGGCACAGTAGCCAGCAATTCCCTCCCGCACATGCCAGCCAGTGGCCCTCACCATTCCTTCCATTCCATGTGGCAAGAGCAGGACAATCCCGTTGTGACGAACCCACTTGGCCTGGCCGGAGCTGATGAACTGGTCTATTATACACTGCGCCGTGTTGTGGAAGTCGCCAAACTGGGCCTCCCAGCACACCAAGGCATTGGGACTTGCCATAGCGAAGCCAAGTTCAAAACCTGAAAACCGAACAAGTAGGAGAATTAGAAAAGAAACAGACTTGCTGAGAATTCTTTTAATTTCTCATTAAAAAAAACCAAAACAAACTTAAAACTAAAATGAAAGCACAAACTGGATTTTTGTAGCCCTGTTATAAATCATGGAGTTTTCAGTAGTACCATTTCCCTCAGAAAGATTCGCAAATAACATTTTTCCAATGCTGACTTCAATCCTTTAAACTTTTCTTCAATCATTTAAATATCATAGGAGTTTTTAAATGAGCAACTAAACCCCCTCCCTTAGCTCAGACTTCCATGTGACATTTTCCTGAGAGCCTGATGGTACCCTGAGGAAGGTACCATCTTTTCCTGTAAAAATCCCCTTACAGCCTAGTACTAGTTCAGGAAGCTACGTGTTAATTTGATTACTTGCACATCCCTGCAAAACACTGTCTCCCCTCCCCCTCATATGCAGGTGCTGAACAATAATCTTCGTGACATCAGCCTTCAGTCTACAGGCCAGATCATAGTCTTCAGATCTTCAAAAAAACTTGAACATAATAGGTGCATGGGAGACACATCTGGGACATGGGTAAACAATCCTTTTTTTGGTCGGGTTAAGGACCCTTTATGTCTCTGCCTCAGGGGCCGAGAGGAGACCAGAAGCACTCTTCATGGGGAGGACGCTCACTACAAGACAGACATTGAGGTGCACGTCCAAAGAAGGGCAACAAAGCTGGAGAAGGGTCTAGAGCACAAGTCTTTTTAGGAGCGGCTGAGGGAACTGGGGTTGTTTAGTCTGGAGAAAAAGAAGCTGAAGGGAGACCTTATTGCTCTCTACAGCTACCTGATAGGAGGTGGTAGCGAGGTGGGTGTCAGTCTCTTCTCCCAAGTAACAACTGCTCTGGGTCAAAGATTCTCAACCCATTTTCAGGTGGTTTACAGTAGCAGGTAAATGCAGGAATTTCTCTAAACTTGTGCTGTAAATTCACCAACTCCCTACAAGGCAGAAGGGCCACACATTCCCACTTAGTCATGTCAGGTTAACGCAGCAGGACAAACGTACAACAGCAGCCCAGGTGTTCTGCATAGAGCAAGCCAGGCAGCTTGCTGTCTGCTCTTAAAACTTAGCAAGGCCCAAACATAACTGAAGGCTCTCGACAGGCTCCATGGGTATATCTTAAAAGGCAGAAACAAATTATTGCTCTCACTGAGAGACCTGCTGCAGTATGATAAAGCCCCAGCTCTACAACAGGACCCAGGGAGATGATTGGCAAAGAGAGAAAAGAAAACCAAATCAAACTGTTACTGCAGTGTAAGCTAGGTAATTGATTCCTTGTAGTTCAGCAAAGGCAAAAGACAGAAAACTACAATGGTGTTTGTTGCATGTGCTATATGGCCTCTGCTGTGTAGCTTTAAAGAAAAAATGCAGAATTTTGTTTCAAGTCAAAACATGAAAACCTAGCTATGTGCAATGTACCTATCTCAGTTTAATGACCACTCTTAAATTTAAGGTATTTTTCTATACCACGTTCCACAGTGAACACCTAAATGTACCTAATAATATAAAATATATATTTGATCTCTGCTCACATTTTCCTTTGACACTTCAGTATAGCTGAGCCTGGAGTGCTGAGCTAATACCTGTACTCATATTCTACACCTGTACTTTGGAATGATTAAAACCAGAAAAGCTAAAGCGCTCAGTAAAAAACAGTGCTACATAGCACTGCTCTGGATGTAGAGGTTCTGGCTGAGGGAAAACTGATTCAATACACAGAGAGAATAAATATTTGATGTTTTAAGTTGAAGTTGTTAAGTTCTGCACAGAATATAAAGATCTGTTTTCAAATACAGAACTGCAACATGGGAAGACTCTCATTGAAGGTTACCCCAGCAGAGCAACTAGCTTTGCTGTTTTAAAATTTTATTTTAAAAGCTATGATAATGAGTTGTAACTCTTTCCTGAGTAACTGCAAGACTGTAAAAAACCTCAGAGTGAGCTAACAGACTGATATGGATTTCTCATCTCTTTTACAGCTTTATTCTAAGATCTGCACATGTAACCTAAGTTGCAGAGAGAGTCCCATCCCGCTACCATTGATCTACACTGAACTCAGCTTCATGTTATTTCCCTACAGTGACAAACGCTGTTCTACAACACAGACTTGATAGCAAAACCAGCTTAAGTAAAAATGAACACAGTTTGTGGCAACAAAATATCTGTACTGCTTAATTTGTCCCACTGGCCTTCAGCCTCCTCCCACCCCCAAACAGTCACCAGAGTAATGTACATTTGATTAAGACAGAAATGCACCTAAGACTGACATTTGGGATGCAGAGAGAAATCCCTTCATATCTGAGAGGATGGTACATCTATCTAGATACTATGCATTAATTTGGATTTCTTCTTTTTTAACTTGCAGATATTCTCAGGAGTACAGGACAAAAATACCAATCTGTAAAAATCTCATGTTGTGGATAATATTTCCTAGACCCAAAGGTGGCTATGAGCCCAAATGCAATCTTTAGTCAGGAACCTAATACACCTAAATATTGTATATCAGTAAAATCCAATACCGCTTTATGATCAGCAGTCTTTAGTAAACTACAGTTGCAAAGCCACGATAAAACCCAAAGTCATTGGAGCTATAGTTTCTGATTCTGATCAAACCCCCTCTACAACTCTTCTAATTAGAGAAGTTTCAGGAACTTCAAAAAACTCAGGCTTCCTGGAAGAGATGAGCTTAGCATGCTATGGGGTCACCAGCAAGCAATAGCTGACATCTCTCATATATTTATCATTTGTGATTTATAGTCTGGTGAATCGAGGCTGTAGCCCCTCTAGGAGAGACTCTCTTTGTAAAATTCAGTGGATAAGAGAATTACTTCACAGAGAATTGTAATACCAAAAAACTATATAAGGAATAATAGAAAATTACCTAAAGTACCTTTAAGATGGCCTGGCATTCCAGGTATTAAAAAAAATTATAAATTATGAGATAGAAGAGAACAATATGTGGCACATATAGCATATGAGTTACTTCAGTGTTAGTGCAAGGTAACTGACCTAGCTATGGAGGAAGATCTCAGGATCAAGTCAAACCTCTTCAAACCTCTTTGTTCTTTTTTGGTTTTGTTCAACTTTTTACTTTATGTTCACTATCAGAGAGATACTCTGCAGAGAGCCCTAAGCTAGGATTGAGGTCTTTGTGTACTAGATGCCACAAACATATACAAGTAGTTCCTTCCCTAGAAAGTTTACTGTCAAACTGGAGGGAAAAAAAAATGGAAAGAAGGAGGAAAAAAAAAAAGAATGAAGGACAAGCATTTCCACCTTACAAAGTTGAGAACTAAAGAACATGCAGTTACAGAAAATTTAAACTTGTCCAGTTCCACAAGGAAAACCTTCAAAAAAACTAGTGAGATTTGTCACGTATCATAGAAGTCCGTCTCTAACACAAACTACAAGAACATCCTTCTAACGTTTGACATGAAGTTTTGACATAGGTCATCTATATCATGAAACTGAAACTGCTTTAGCTTAACTTGATGACTACAGCTAATTGGAACTAGAGGATTTCGTTGTTCTGCTCCAGGAACAGGCTCTTCAGTCAATGTCAGTATACAAACTTTCCTGGAAGGTTAGTAGAGGGACAACTGCAGGACAAGTTAACTGGGTGACAGAAAAAGCAACAAGAGCTTCAAGTGAAACTGTTTATTCAGAGAGAAAACAGCTTTACATATTTTTATAATATGTCTTCATAGTCTGCTCCTTGGTAATTCCAATCCAGCTTTTTGTTTACCATCTCCAGGACAAGAAATCTTTGAGTCACTTGGCTTCTGGACTGCTGAAGTCTGAACAGTCCATCCATGACTCCAGCAGATGCTCATGTTCACACCAAAAGGCAACTAGTTAAGTTAGAGGCCAAAAGGTGACTGACAAGTCAGACAGATGGCTTTTCATCTGTGAGTCACCATGACAGCCCATTACCAAAGATGATGGCTTTTGCTGACCATTCCTTTGGCCTGACTGCCTGATGAGCCTTTACTTTCAGAACGTATTTTAAATCTCTGTCCTCATTTGTGTGATTCTATTGTTTTTAACACAATGCAAACAGTGGAAAAAATTACACAACTCCTTCAATTCTTGTTCCCAAAGGTATCTGAAAAATAGATTTCCCTAGATAGGCTTGAATCCCATTCTAATTTTACACAAGCGTTAAGAGAACATTTCTACTGATTGGGTGACATGGTTGAGAAAATATGCAATATGTTCAAGACTTATTTGCGCATATGCTACTCTCTGTAAGGATGGGATAATCTAGCTTTTAGAGAAGAACAAACTGAGGTCTTGACCGCTTGGAGTTATCAATAATCACACAATGCTTTTCAAAGAGTACGGAGCTCTATGCATATTTAAAACTTTGTCAGAGCACACAGCTAATCGTGTTTCATATACCAAAATCACTCCTAAAATTCACATGGAAAAAAGTGAGTAATTTCTCATTTCCTATCTTGTTGCCCACTTTGTGCTAATAATCTCTACAAGGTGACAAAGTCCCACGTAAAGATGCATTGAAAGGTGTGATCCTAACACAGACACCTTTTGTGAGCTTTCTGACAGCCATAAAGATATCTGGGAAAAGATATCCTAATGTAATCTATACATTCTGATTAATATTTTGAAATTAATTCTGCCAAGACTACTATTTCATGGAACATGTGTCTGTGGTATACCCAGCTTTGGTATACCAGAACTCATTTTCCACTAGGCGAATGACAATGAGAGTTCCTAACATTGAAGCTATTCCACCAGTGATTACAGCAATTGCTAGGGAGTCTGTTAAGAATTACAACCCCTACCTGCATGTGGAGAAAATCGTTTAAAGAGTAAGATCCGAACTGCTGAATTTATTAAAAAAAAAAAAAATTATTGGTGGAAAGATGTCTAGACAAATGCAAGCTGAACAACCTGGGAGAGGGTTAGGTATTTCTCTTGAAAGGGATTTGTTGGGCACCAGATGCATCAAGCTCAGGGAAGGTGACCAGAGCTGGAAAGACTCCAGACTTGTAGAGATGGGACAGGAACCGCAAGGAAGCAGGTTCCTACCCAGGCCACCATGAGGGCTCAGCCTCAGACCAGAGCAAAGGGTTAAAAAAACAGCAGCAGAGACCTTGCAAACTTTTATTGTGACTGCAGAGACAAGAACTGAACATTTCTTCAGAATGCTGTGCACACTTTGTGAGTTTAAAAGATTAACTCTTATGCAGCAACAAACACAGAGAACAGGTTTAAGCTGCGAGGAAATCCAGTGCCCAGACAACCAGGCTACAAGACGTAGCTTTCAAAGAATGACAGGTAAAGAATCTGCACACCCCAAGGGTGGCAGAGAGTCACCAGCCAGCTCCCAAACTTCAGGCAGCTGCTCAGAGCACACCAGGGCACAGGGAACCAGGACCCAGCACAGCAGTTTGGTAAACTTCCAAACTGAGGGGAGAGACGAAAGAAAAATACACAGCACTTGACTAAGGTTGCAAAACTAATGCTTTAATTGCTGAAGTTCATTAAGGTCCCTAGATGATAAGCATAGCAGAAATGCTTGTTTCTATTAGTCCAGTTCCTGCTGTGCTCCCTCACTGTTCTTTCGTCACTCTGGCAGAGAAAGAGGTGCTGTCAAGCAAAGTGGCAGCTTACACAGCATATTATGCTGTGTTTTTCCCCACAGCACTTTTCATGATTGTCATAAGAACTGTAGTTTTTCAATTAACACAAGTAAGGCTACAGCTTAATTCAATATGATTTCAAAGTGACTTAAGGCATGAATGTTAACTAATGGTTACAGAGGGCTTATCAGTGCAGGGATTTAATGTCAGAATGAGGAAAGTCACACAGACAGATTTGTGCTATGTTTCACAAAAAATCTAAGCACAGCGACTAACAGAGGAACATGCATCCTTTCACAAACCCAAAACACAGCCCAGGAGAAAGTGAATACCCATCTGGTGGCTGACGCTATTAAACAGAAAGACTGATGCCTTCTTAGAGCTCCATGCAGATGCCATTGAGAACCTGGTCCTTGGTTACTACAGTCTATTTCCTAACACAATTTCTGACAGATGTGTATTTTTTGTATTTGCTACTCCTAACTTTAAAAATATGTTGTTCTGAATGAGTAGTAAACCCACATATTTCATCCTAGGAGTCTATTGCAAAAAAAGTTTAAATCAATACCAGTCCTCTTCCCTTCTTCTTCTGCTTTAAACATGACCTTCTCCCCTTGAAAAAGCTGTACTCCAGGTCTCATGGTGCACCAATTTGCTGAACTACGCACTAGTTCCAAGTCTGTCTTGCCTGGATGTTCCCGATATGGGATGTTACAGTCCAAGACTTCTCAAAGCCAGTACTGAATCTGACAGAGAGAATCATACCTCCTGGATGGAGAATCAACACTACACAAATCATTCTGAGGGCGATAAAGACAGGAGATCCTTTCAAGTACTTAAAAGATGCTGAAGAGGTAGCATAGACTGCCTGCAAGTTACTTTTGCTTTTCTCCTCTATCTCAATCAGCAAACAAACTCAGCCAAACTTCTTTGCCTAAATGACTTCACGCAGCCATCACTTACACTCTCAGACATTCAGTTTCAGTAAAAGGGAAAATTTATAGCTAGATGAGTGGATGCACAGCTAAATTTTAATAATGTGAATATAGCTAAAATAGTAGACATAGGCAGTCAGACAAAATCAGAGGTTTTTAAATACTCTGATTTAATGCCTCAGCACACACACTCCACAGCTTCCTGTATACAAAGCATAAGCAATTGTTTGAACTACAAGTTAACAAGACTGCCTTTGTTTTATTTCTCAATCAATCTTGTCAGAGTATCATTTTAATGGAGCAGTTACACCCCAGGTGTTCCTAACCAGCTCAACAATAACTTGGTGCAAAGCTCACAGCTCTGAACAGATGCCAGCTCTTGGCTTATGGACCTGCCAAGGAAATAATCTGTAGTTTTACCACGCTGGGCTGTTCAATCCATTTTTACTTAGCTCTAGTTCACAGAAACTAAGGGAATTCCCAAAATGCTTCTCAGGTGCTGCATGTTAACACAGTCATAAAGTAAATTCTTAACACCTCTTTTTTCTCCCACATATCCTCTCACAACCCTCCGACCTCCCACCAAATACTTGAGGGCACCAATCCCAAAGTGTTCCTTGTAACAGGCTTATACAGCAGAAAAAACAGAGAAAATAAAGTTTGGGGCGTTTTTGCTATTCCTGAAGAATCAACTCCTTGAACTGCAAACATTCATTTATTCTTCCAAATACTAGCAAGGAGACCTGCTGATGTTACCAGCCAAACAGGTAACAATTCCAATAGCTCCTCTTTGACTGAGATGCTTAACTAGAAGAGACACATTCACACACTGCTGCTTATCCTGACACTGTCTCTCTATGAATACAAAACACAGGAGTAAACATGTTGGAGAAGGTTGTTAAGTAAAAGCTAGCAAGGGAGAGGAAACTTAATTATAAAATCATTTCAACATAGAAACATGGCATTTTTAGTTAAAAAAAAAAAAATCATCACTCATCAACTATTTCTACCAATTTAATTTCCTTTACTGTCAGAAAACATCTCAGATATGAGGGGTTTAAAGTTCTTAAGAATTAAAAATATTGTTAGTTTTGAAGAACCTGTTATCACATCTGCTAAAGCAGAATTGCACAGAAATGGTACTCTGGTTTTCAGCATATGAACAAACCCATATTTTGCCCTATTGCTTGTATTCAGTGAAAGTTATTAAATCAACTTCCACATTTCTGCTGCTAGGGAAGGGGGAAGAGCAATAGTGACCAGGATGAGATCAAGACGGAGAAAAAAGAAAGAGAGCCCATGGTTTATTTTTTAAAGAACAGAACTGCGGCAATAAGAATCGCCCTTTGTACCATATCAACATTAGGCATCCTAGAACTCTTGAGGTGTAATTTTTGGAACAAAATCACATTTCAACCACATCCAGACATTTGTCACTTTCACATTTGCATACGTTATTTGAATGTTAAAAAAACCCAACAAAACCAGAAACCTTTGACCCACTTACAATAAAATTTGCAGCAATACTGTAAACAGGCTCAAGTTAAGAACCCCCAGACCAAACTGTGAGAAACAATAGGAAATTTGAAACAAACAAAAAAATCATTCTCTGAAATTAAATTCTTGGGTTTTATCTGTGCCAATTATTTTTGTGTTTATCCACATCCTCTTTTGCACTCTCCTATTTAGAGTGTGCATTTACATGTTACTATATTAGCTTACAGAGATACAAACTTCTGTTCACAACAGTTCTGCCACAGAGCTAACAATAATACCTGAAAAATCTCAGCTCCTCAGCCCATGTTCCAACTGTACAGTTTTATACATTTTAATATTAATGTTATTAGCAACAGGTAACACGTAGCATATCTTGTGCTGGTTTTGGCTAGGATAGAGCTAATTTTCTTCACAGTAGCTAGTACGGGGCTGTGTTTTGGATTTGTACTGAAAACAGCACTGATAACACAGGGATGGTTTCGTTAATGCTGAGCAGTGCTTACACAGAGCCAAGGCCTTTTCTGCTTCTCACACCACCCCACCAGCAAGTAGGCTGAGGGTGCACAAGGATTTGGGAGGGGACACAGCTGGGGCAGCTGACCCCAACTGACCAAAGGGATATTCCATACCATATGATGTCATGCTCCGTATATAAAACCGGGGGAAGAAGGAAGGAAGGGGTGGAACATTCAGAGTAATGACATTTGTCTTCCCAAGTCACCATTATGTGGGATGGAGCAGTAATGAATGAATTCCTTCCTTTGCTTGCATGTGCAGCTTTTGTTTTACATATTAAACTGTCTTTATCTCAATCCATGATTTTTCTCACTTTTACGACTCCAATTTGCAGGTGTAAGGAGGGTGGGAGTGAGCAAGCAGCTGTGTGGTGCTTAGTTGCAGGCTAGGGTTAAACCATGACATATGTAAAAATGACTATGTGATCAAATATTTCCGGAACTTTGAAGCAAGCAGCTATCAATTACCATCTTTACTACAATGTTTCATCTTTTTCCTTCACACTAGCTCTGAAATGGATATGAAAAAATATTTCATTATTTATCCATAGAATCAATAACATTTTTTATAAATTATTAGATGTATTTGTTTTGTGCTCCACATTCCTCTTGCCACCCTTATCACGTCAGAGTGAGGTTATCCATTCTCTGTGGCTGAAGGTAAAATATCTGTCCAGTACCAAAAATATAATTCACTATGATTAATGCTATCACTAACAAGAATTTGTTTTCTTGAAATAACACCATTCAGAATAGCAGTTCAGATAAGGCTAGGATGGATCTTTTAATCTATATTACAAAGTGTCCCTGATTTTCTTGACAGTTCTCTCCCCTTTTGAGAAAGCATTAGGTGCAGTGCAAGTTCCAGCATTGCCAAGACCAACCACAACAGATGGATACTTTCAACTGAATCCCGTAACTGTAAAATGTGGGGATGCTTGTTGAAGAGATGCCAGAACCTGAGAGGGAGAGCTTTGATACCTGTTTCATGTGAACCATTTTACAACTTATTTCCACATTGTCTTTCTTGCTGAGCTCTGCTTCTTGTATAGCTACATTATTCTCTGAAATTCATCTTCTGCCATTACTGTGTAACTTCCTGTTGAATAATAATGAGACCAATGCCAGCATATTCTGTGACTTTTCCATCAAAAGCTGCCAAAGTCTCCCAGTAAATAGTTTTGAAGTTCAAGCATGGTCTAAGCAGCCTAAACAAATAGGTATACCATTTGAAGAGCGCAGAAAGTTTTGCACTGCAAGCACACTGAAACCTGCAAAGTCATATGCCTCATACCACAGGCACTCAAAAATTAAAGAAAACAAACAAACAAACAAGACACAAACCCACAAACACATACCTGGATGAAGTTTTCCCCTCTAATTTTTAATTTATGCTAAAATGTTAAAACTGAAATATACATTAAAAACAAAACCCAACATAGGAAAAAGAACCCAAGAGTTTGGCTTAAAATTTATTCTACAGTAAGTTTTTAAAAATCCTTCAAGATAAGAAGACAACTAGGGACAAATCTCACAATGAACAGCCAAACTTATTGAATCGCTTGGTAGAACTACTTTATTCAGGGGATGAGATACGGGGGAAAATCAGTTTAGGCATTTTGATTGGATTTTAGGGCCTTGTTCTGCAATTCCTGGCTCGCACCTAATACAAACCTGCTATGAATGTGATAATGTCAAGACACAACAAAGGCAGAGTTTGTTTATTTTTAAATGCCACTAGCAGGAGAATTTTGTTTGTTTTGAGGCTTGGCAAACTCAAGTAACAAAGTAAAACTTTGTAGCCAGTAGGTTTAACCACATTAAAGCACAATCAGGAAAAAAAAAAAATCCTCTTAATTAGTAGTCATCAGTTCCTACAACTTGTTTGAGACCTATTAAAACATAAGCAGATCTGTCAGATAGGTACCCCGAGACATACCTAAGACACCATATTCGGAGAGGGAGCTGTTGCACACAGTATAGGGGGCCTGCTGCTCCCAGAGGTGATTCATGGGAACACACGTTCTCTTGTCAACTTCTTGATCGTGAAGCACATGATGACGATGGCTGCAAATAGGTGTTGAAAGAAATTTATTAGCTAAGAATAACTTTGGGCTTTAACAGAGCTATTTGCAAACCTGTGTTCTAGAAAGTGTGCAAGCAACACAGTTATCTTTGCTTTACACAACAGCCTGGTTTGGTTGAAATCTAGCAATACCGTCACATGTCTAAATACACTTGCAGCATTATAAGGACTTTCACTGACTATCCAGGCTTGTTCTCAAGCACTCATGGAAACTGAAAACAGAACTGGGGGCAGGGGGAGGGAAAGATACGGGATGGGATAGGGAGGTTGTTGCTATAAAATAGACTGATTAAAGTAAAAAAAAAAAAAAGAAAAAAAAAGGAAAAAAAAGAAAAAAAAAGGAAAAAAAAGAAAAAAATTTGTTATTAAAAACATTTCACTTTGCCTTCATGGCAAATTCTATTAATCTTTTCCTTAAAGCAACTGCTGTTTATCTTTTATACAAAAATTTAATCTAATCTCAGCACCAAGTCTTGAAGTAGTTGTATCCTCTTTCCTGGTATTTCTACTCGCATGCACCATTTACAGTTCTCTAGAACACCATTAATCAGCATTAGAATGGGGCACCAAGGAACGCTACCAAAACAGAGATGACTGAAGTAATTACTGTAATCCATTAACTCTCTGAGCAGACTAACTGAGTGAATCACACCAATATGTCCAACTTTACAACCGCTAACATAAGGACAGTTATTATACTGGTAACATCTACTGTGTGTTGTATAGCTGCCAGCACTGAACTGAAGACTGAATTTTTTGTACTTCCCTTTGCTACAGTGAATGCTAGCGAAAGAGCTCTGACGTGTATTTAGAAGTCAACAATACAAGGCCAGGAAAAGACAGAATCTTTGGAGAACAGCACAGGGAGGGAGGTAGATAGGGGAACATACACACACCCCAAACAGCTGTTAGGCAGAAATATTTTTTGCCACTGTTATTTTATTTTTGTCATTCAGCCAAAGATAGAAGGCATAGCTAGGTGATAAGTTTCTTGAGCATGAACTTTTGTGTTCCCCCAGCAAAAGGTGATTGCAATGAGCATAGATGGACAGCCAGAAACACACAGACATGCAAGTCAGATTTTGCTGTTGTGCAATTGTCAGGTTTGCTGACATTAAACCAGCACAGAATCAATTCCCTCCCTCCTCCTTCCCTTCTCCAGAGTGTCTCCAAGAAGAGAAGGGGCTCAGGCCTATCTGCAGCTTTATCTAGCTTCTGTCTATTGATAATGTGGAGTACTGAAATAAGAAGAAAGCAAGTTATCACACTGAATACTGACAGAAAGTACTATTTTCTAGACAGCACTTCACAAACTCTAAAGTAATGAAAGCACTCTCATCATGTTGTTTTCATCATGGCAACGCAGTACCTTCAATTCTTCCCAAATTCTAGCTGATACTCCCTCTTCAATTAGTCCTAGAGATTTGGGACATTACGTACTTCAAGGATTTTTGGGGATGAGGAAGGGTCTTCTCAGTACACTGAGAGGATAGAATGACATATAGTTTCCATGTGTTTACAATGTGTTTTTTCCAATAAAACTGCACCAGCATTTGCAAATGTCTTCAGTTGTTAGGGAAGTCGCTCAACGTTATTATAAATGACAAAGAAACCAAACCACAGCTGAAAAAGAGCAGCTTTACTGAGAACTGCAGTATCTCTTAAATGTGTTTGCACCACAAGTTAACTTTTCTACTCATTCTTCTGATGAAATGAGCCTGAATACAGTATAACAGGCTCTCTTAGACATTTCTACTGTATTCTCTTCTATTTGACAGAGTAGTTGAATATTATCTGACTTCCTTGGGTCCAAGGCATGTTTTTAATCTCACCCTTTATTGTTCAACTGCCCTATCACACTCATAACAAAAATTCATAATCACACCATAGGCTAGTATTTTGTAGATTTCACTACTCATCAGGCAAACTCAAAACCCAGCAGTAAAGCAGAACCAGCTTACCATAAGTCAAACATCTGCAGAACCAGCTTCAGTCCTGAACTTCACAAGAATTTATTTGAATGCCTTTTTACTTCTTTTCCAGAAGGCTGAATAGTTAAATCCAGATGGCAGAGGAATCCTTAGCTAGCCTTTGCCAGTCTGGATAGTTTTTTATTTGAACACATTTTTTCTTTTCCCCCCCCTGTATTGCTGTGAGCACAACAATTATTTTTGCTTAAACAAACATCAAGAAAATCTGGTTGATAGTTCTGGAAAATCCTCTTCCACCAGTGAGAGAACTGGGAATACAGAGAATCAGTAGTCTCAAGACAAGTCTATAGGCGTGCGCTAGCCATGGCTAAGCACTCACCTGAGAAGGTGGGTATGTTGCTAAACAATGAACATGTGTGAATCAAGGTTGGGGGGATCTCCCCATTTTCAGTTTTGTTTTCAGGTCTTATCTGAAGGATTTTGTGAAACTGCCATTAGACTGGGAGTAAACAGAAGAAAACCCAACAAGACCGGATACCAAATGAAGCTCAGCACAGGAACAGAGCACTGTACCAGAGAAGGCAGGCACCAAGATTTATCTCTCTTCTGCAAGCATTCACAATGAAGCACAGTGCAGCTGCTAGTTCATTCACCCCCAGCAATAGGCTTTGCATCAAAGGCTTCAATTAAATACATCATTAACGTTTCACTCCATGGAGAATCAGGTAAGGCAGGAGAACTGTATATGTTTTTACCAAGTGATCTGATTCTGTGTTCATTCATGCTCCATAGTCATTAAAATTCTCGGTACAAAGGATCTTGTTTCACTTAAAAAAGCCTTGCCAACTGGCAGCGTGTTTGTTCACAGAATACCCAAGTTGCAAGGAGTCACCACTCCTTGGTATTTAAAAGACTTCAGAATCTGCAGCAGCAAATACCCTTTTTTTACTTCTCAGCAATTAGATGGATTGCAACTGAATTTTTAGCTAAAAAGCAGGAAAAAAAAATAATTTCTGCTTTTCAGCAAAAGAAGGAAGAAAGTATCTAAGAACATTTGATCTGCCTTAAATACAATTCTTTAAAATGCTGTTACAGAGACACAGGAGATTCAATTATTCTTGACTGCCAGAATCGATAACATCCAGATTGATGCTGAATAGCCTCAATGACCCTTCCCTGCAGAAGATCATATTGTTTAAAAAATGTGAAGGTGTTTAAGTATGGCACAGCATTTAACAATTATCTCAGTACTTACCTAAAAGTACCCCTCTCCACATCCTGTCCACTTAGTCGGACATGGATCCCTTCTTTCAGAAAAGAGCCAAAAGCCATGTATTCTGCTAAGGCCCAGTCAACAACCCTGTTTTTGGTCATTTCCAGGCGGGCTCTCAAAATCCGAGAGAGTCCTACATTGGAATAAGAATCAGAAATCAACGGACCTCCTTCAGAGAAATTTTATATTCACATTACATTCACCATTCTCCTTCCCCACTAGCTAAGTTAAATACAGATCTTTTTAGGATCTACAAATTGTTCTGCTAGAATTGAACTGCTAGCAAAGTAAAATAACTTGTTTCCCAAGCAAAGGGTTGCATAATGTTCATACCTTGTTTTAGAGGAAGAAAATAAGATTGGCTGTGTCAGAAACTACTGAGGACAATTAAAAAGACTCATTGTGAAATATTTCTTAAAGATCTATTTTCACATCTCTAACACCAAGTACTGTTTTATAAGAGACTAAAACCATCAGCTATCGGGTTCGTGATTTTTTTTTTTTCTTCTTTCTCTCTCTCTCTCTCTCATTTTTTCTTGGCATTTGTCTTATTGGACTTCTGGACATGTTACAAAGAGAAACAGGCCAGATTAATCAATACTATGAATATCATATAAATAGGAAATTGTAGCAGCTGCCAACAGATTTTCAGTTGGTAACCAAAAGCTGTTTTGTTTTGGTCTTTTTACAGTAAAGATTTTATAACTTGGTAAGCCAAAACACAAGTTGCAACACTGTGACTTTTAAAGGGAATAAAACTTCAAAGATGCACATAGGTGCTTCCAACTTTGGGGCTATAAGCCTAGTGTGTTTAGTATCACTTGACACCATCTTATTTTCACATCTGCACTGATGCTTTTGGCAAGCTGTCCTATTTGATATTTTCCCATGCTTCCCTTTGTTACTTTCCCCATTTTTACAAAAAATCACCCTGCTTGCTTTCCACATAAAATTATTCTGTCACCAAGATTATTGCATTTTAAGTTAAAAAAAAAAAAACAAACTTGAAAGTTTTCTCTTTAGAATGCACTAAACATTTGATAAAACAAAATAATCTTCCAATTGTTTGTTGAAAGACTGCTAGAGATTAAGCTGTTTTGTTCTAGTGGAAGGACAAAGTACTTCAAAGCTGATCTTCCCCTTCTAGTTATCCCAAACTTTTCTCTTTCACGGCCTTTTAAACTGCATAAAAGAATCTAGCAGACCAAAGTTTGCTTTGAACCATAAATCCATCTTATATACTGGCAAGTGTTACTTAGTGTCAATGGTTAATCAAGTTACTAAAGAGAGACTGTCTTACTTTCTTAATTAGAATGTCTAATAATAGATTTTAATGGCTGACTATAATTTCAAATTTATCAGTGTCACAAGAAAGTGCACAAATGTGTAGAAGAGTTTTAATGTTCATCTATTAATTGTATCTGCTCAACAAACTTGCAATTGATAACTGGGAATGCCCTATCATCTTTACTTGTAACAGTGTTTAATTCTCCCAAAACCACACAAACACATAGTACATGTACAGCAGACACACTTTATTCCTTGATGGATGACTCTGGAGAAGAAAGATTAGCTAGAGATTTTACTCAGGAAAAAAAAAAAAAAAACAAAAAACAAAACACTCTTTCTCCTGATCCTAAGTACATTCCAACATACCAGCAACAAAAGAAAAAAGATCCCTAAACAAAGCATCTCCATGTTTCCCCATGGAGTGAGTATGTTATTGCTCCCTGTAGAGCTACTAGACTTCAACCTAGCCAAGGAGTAAAAGAATTAACTCAGAACTTTGACACGGTGCCAGATGCTCCCCAGTGAGACAGGCACATTTAACTTCTTACTGTAATCGATGCCAAACTCAGAATTGAGTCTCTTCAGACCAAAAGCTAAGACTTTGAGAAAACACTAGATTTATGCAATCATCAATGCTAAATGGTACGTTGAGAGGAAAACTGTATCTGAATTTGCCCACACAGAGTCCATTCAGCTGTACTAAAACTAGGCTAATAGCATATCAGCAACGTTGCCAGGTCTGAAAAGACCCAGCTATGTTCCTGAGTAGAAAGTTATCTAACAAAAAGAAAAGTGTCTTAAGTGGACCTCAAATTACCACTGGTTTTAGCATTAAAAAAAAAAATTAATAGGGCTTCCTGAGATGGGCACCTTACTTCACAGAAAGTCCCACAAACGTGCTGCATAGTGGCAGCATTTTCCACAAGGACTTGAAGAGCGAAAGGAGGTATTAACTTAATGTTACAAAGAGACTTTTACCTCCCTCAGAGGAAAACCTATTTTAATGAGGTAGGGAACAGAAGTGGCGTGATACTGAAAGAGCATTACACTGAGAACAAGCAGCAGGACCTTAAATGTCACATTCTCCTTGCCCCTAGGGTGGAAGAGTTAAAATAAAAGTCACAGGCATTTTCCTCTCTGGGAAATAGCCCAACAGCAACTCGTGTGCAGAAATATAAAATCTGAGCAAGAAACGTAGCCACTAGGAGAAACAAAGACCTGACCTGCATGTATTTTGAAGTCTTTGACTGGCACTGAACTAGCTACATTGCCAATATGAGTCAGCAGGTCTTCTGAAATGCCAGTTGGAGGACAAGACATGCTCTTGGGTTCTCCATCCACATTAAAGAATCCTGGAAGTAAAAGATTTGGTGAGACATTCAAGGAGTTATTAAGAAATATCTACATGATTTACAAATTATTTAAAAACTCACAACTCTTAAAAGACCTTCCAAGCAGCAGCCTAAACCTAGTTCTTCACCTCTCACTGCGAGAAACAATCATTTTGATTGTCTGCATGACAACAGAACTTGATCATACAGGCACACAACGATCTGTTTTGTTTCTGCTTTCACTCCCTGTGAAGTGGGAATGTTGGCAGAGGCAGCCAATAAAAGGCAATCNCAAGCTTCCCCAGGTTGAAAAAAAAAAGGAAAAAAACCCAAAAAAAAAAAAAAAAAAAAAAAAGGAGTAGAGACATACTCCTTCTTCCTAAAGGCACAAGACAGTTAATATTGCAGGAAAAACACTTCACTGCTAACGTGAAAAGACGTCATTAGGCATCTTTTCAACTTAGCACCTTACTTTACATGTTTTTTTAAGAAAAGCACCTCTTTCAAATAGATCTGGCAGAATGTTTTATTTACTATTAACAGGGGCAAACCAAAGGTCACATATTTTATTTAAAAGGAGCAGTCTGATAAAAACCGTATAAGAGTTCTATAATACAAACTCAAAATAAAAGCACAGTAATATTAACACCAGGATAAGTGAAAGGACACTTCTTACCAGGCCAAGGTGAATCAAGCCAGTGCTTAATATGTAGGATCTTGTTATCCTTAGATCTAGTATATGCTTCTTCACATATTCTATCATACTTTGCAATTTCTTCCTGCAGAGCAAAAGCTTTCTTTTTAAAATGGATAAACATAACCCCTTTATATCTTACAGATGACATCTACCGTTCAGTATGATAAAAAGTTACTTAACTCCAGAAGAAAATTTAGTAACAGTTACGCAAACAATTTCATTTTATCTAGGATCGAATTACCTTTCTAGAAACATTCTTGCCCACATTAATCTAAATAAATTATTTAGTTTATTGGACAGGTGTTAGAGTACTAAGAGCTGAAGTTGCAAGCAGTACTCTAGAATGAGACAGAACTGAAGTACCAGATATAGTTTAGTCACACTTCTAAGATCAGCACTATCCAGCTCTCACACTTCACTATACAGAAGTCACTAAAGACTAGAAAAGAACTTCTAAGAAAACTAGTCTGGCTAGGAGAGTTCAGCTAAGAATCCGCTGGCCACACCTATCAATGGCAAGAGTTACAAAGCCGTATTCTGTAGAGGCAGAATCCCTCTACAACATCTATATTTCAGTCCAAAACCATACCCAAGTTACTGAGCTAGCTAATCTTTAAAGTACTTAACAGCAATGTTGAGCTCAGACTGTACAGCAAAACATCCATCCAGGATCCTGTCACCAAAGCCCATGCCACTACTGGCACACTCTTAAGACTACTCAGGCTAACTAGTTCTACATGAGCTGTGATCATTCTTGCAGATAACAGAATGCACCTACATGAACAGGTTTTTTGTTGATCTGCAATACTGTGTCACTACATAGCTAGCCACACCTTCTCAGAAGGTCCTTTGTTGCATCTGCACTCTACACATTCCCTTTTAAAAGATCTAAGCAGCTTAATACAGGCACCAGATTCTACACTTCATCCTCCCGGAGTATTTCAAATGATCTCTGAACTTAGTTGAATCATTGCAAGAAAATAAAAAGGTTAAATTGATTTTATTGCATTACTGCTGGATATAAGCCTGCCAAGGTTATCAATATGAAGCTACACAGTTACACCTACAAGCACTCAAATACTGTCTTACTGCTGAATCAAGATTCTAGAGATGAAGAAGAGCAGCTGACAAATGCCTCCATCTCCAACATTCACATCTGATCACCATTTACAAATTTCAGAACTGAAGCATTTTTTTTGTGCAGGATGTCTTAATTGCTGCACAGCACTTTCAGTCCTTTTGTTACAACAATACTATCTATTTTACATGAAAATCCAAACCAAATTGAATCAGAAAGTGTCAAAGGGTGAAGACTCATCACAGTAATGAAAGGAAGGTTTTTAAGTAGACAGCATACAGTGACAGTTGTGTCTTCCTATTGACAGCTTCTTAAGTTCCCTTCAACTCTGTTGTCACATACCTCAAACTCCTGCAGTGTTACAGTCCCATCTGCAATCAGTTTGTCAGCATACTTCTTTAGCACCGGCACCTGTTTATGAATCTGCTTGTACATTAGAGGCTGGGTGAACATTGGTTCATCCATTTCATTGTGCCCTCTCCTACGGTAACAAACCTACAAAGGGAAAGATTGTTTCTGTTGGTAAAGAAAAATGTACAATGAAATCCTTCAATCTCATAGGTTTACAGAGATTTTAGGAGATTTATGATATAAAAACATATATGGATTCTTGTGGGGCTGTTCATTGTTAGGTTTTTTTATTTAAATGAAGAAACTAAAGGCCATTCAAAACAAAATATGTTTCTTGGCTGGGTCTTCTAAGACACAAAAAATAAGAGAGTACTACATAACACACAGAATGAAAAGTTGAGAAAACCAACACTTACCAAGTCAACTACCACATCTTTATTGAATGTGTTGCGCCATTCTGCAGCTACACTGCATACATACATCACTGCTTCAGGGTCATCAGCATTCACATGAAAAATGGGAG
This sequence comes from Aramus guarauna, assembly GCA_013400195.1. Lineage (NCBI taxonomy): Eukaryota > Metazoa > Chordata > Aves > Gruiformes > Aramidae > Aramus > Aramus guarauna. Next base: position 141,701 of record VXBL01006680.1, on the reverse strand, counting down.
CATTGACCACACGAGCAACATCAGTAGGATATGGAGAAGAACGGGCCATACGGGGGTCTGTGGTGAAGCCAATCTAAAAATTCCAGAAACTTCCATGAAAATGTGGGCATCTCCTTCTACTTTGTTTTGAATGCTTGAGGTTTTAATTTAATAGTCATTTACACAGCAGTTGTATCAGCTTTTCATTTTGGCTAGCTAGCTTCTTTTTGCTCCCTTAAAGACAAGGCAAAACAAACCTAATCCAATTAGGTGTTATAAATGGAATTAAATAAATGTAGGTGATAAAATATTATCCACTCAAAGTTGCTAGATGCTATGATCACTTTCAGGAACATCCTAACCGTTCTAATAAACAGAGGGGACAATACACCCAGCTAATGAATAAAACAAAATACACCAGCAACTATTCAGCAGACAAATTTTTTGGAAAATGCTCTACTCGTTACCTGGTTGTTGACCACAACGTGAATAGTGCCATTCGTGGTGTAGGATGGGAGGTCACTAAGATGAAACGTCTCATAAACCACTCCTTGTCCTGCAAAGGCAGCATCCCCATGTAATAATATGGACATAACCTAAGAGGAAGGATTATACACACACATCCATAAATATATTAGAAAGCAAAACTGTAATTTAAGCTTCTCAGCAGGATTTCTTTGCTCCATATTTCTGTAGTGCTTATAAAACAACCTGTATTTTTATAATAAACCATAGACTTGTCAGCATTCTGCTGCTTTTGCTCAGTTTGCGAATGAAAGAGTTTTAAGCCTACTTCCTGAAGTTACCATTGAGGTACCACGTCAAAAACCTTACCTAGTTCAACAGGTGATATATCCCTTTTGTGAAGGAGGAAGAGAGGAAGATTCTGTGATACAAAAGTACTGGTAAACTATTTTTATTAAAAATAATATGAAAAACTACCGGTAAGAGTTACTATATTAAAAAAATCTTTACCTTTTTCCCTGCCGTATCCCCTCGATAAAACTGTTCGGCTTTTGTCTTCCCTTGCACAACAGGATCAACTGCTTCCAAGTGAGAAGGGTTAGCCATCAGTGACAGAGTGATTTTCTTGTTTGTTGCTCGGTTGATCCTCTCATGGTACATTCCCAGATGATATTTTACATCCCCAGATCCCTAACATGCAAGATGTAGTCACAATTCAGGAATGGCATTCATAGCAGCTGCAGCCGATTGACTACGCCTAAAATTTGTGCTTCAGTCTGAAAAATGCATCTAGCTAACTATACATCAGTATGCACTATGGGTTTGACACCAAAATTTCAAACTGGAACACTGTTCCTATTTTTTTATCTTAGTGTCACTATCCAATATTGGACAAATATTTACAAAATACTGATACTTATTTCATTTATATGAAACAAAGAAAAATGCTTAGAGATTATTAACTCAGTCAAATGTCCTGGAACTTACTTATCTACAGACATTCCTATGACACCTTCTGCATGTTAGAGGTAGAGTACAGTCTTCAAATTTGTTAAGAAATTTCACCAAATCATATTCCTCAAACTAGAAAAGAAGACAATGCATTTCAGCAGCTATTTTCATAATAACCATGGCCAAAATGACTAAAAACTACCTTGAATGTTGACCTCTCTATATAATAGTTTTGAAGAAGCATCTTACCTCATCAGCTGCTTCAAGTTTGGGATCAAACTGACAGAAGATCTGCTCCAGCTCCTTTCGGATTACGTTAGCCAACACGTTCAGCCTACCTCTGAGAAAATTCCAAACATAGTTATGTCTCAAAAATGTTAATTACAGAGTTAACATAAAACTGTAAAATCAGCAGGTCATCTGTCAGAAACTTGCAAGTAAGAAGTTCACTTCAAACTTTTGAACCTGAAACCCCTCATTCTACCCTGCTCCTCCCATTGCAAAGTTCCTCCAGTGCATTCGCACAGACGTTTTATAGCACCTAGTTATCCAAGTATGAGCAACGAATTTTGTAGCTATCTAGCAGTTTTAACACGACGACAATAATTAAGGCAGACTGCAAAAGTAAGTTTGATACTACCTTGCCAAACTTCCTCAGTTCTAGACTATGCAACAGGATAGATACCACAGCTGCTGTCACATTTGCTTGCAGCTTCAAAGTACACTGAAGAGAGTTTTGCTAGCATTTATCTGTGAAGCCTGTAGCCTCTCACTGACAGGTATTTGTTACAGTTCTGTGATACCATTACTGGCTATGACTGACTCTTGCTACCCTAGCTCCTGCGATATCAACTTTGTTAATAAAATTCTAGAATACAAAACTTGTCTTAAGATAATAAAAGCCCATTTGCTGGGTGGTTTCCATTGACATTACCTATGAGGCATCCCCATTATAACATATTCAATTCCCATTTCGCTGGATTTATCAATGATGGTCTTAAGGGCAGGAATCATTACTTCACATCCTTCCAAACCAAATCTCTTTTCGGAAGACCACTTGCGAGCAAGGAAGTCTTCAAATCTTTGCCAAAAAGGAACCAAAAAAACCAAGAGAGAGTTTTCATATTAAGATAATGTAGAAAATACAGAAAATACTTATTGACAAACATTTTTTAGCAAATAAAATTACATTACACTGTTTCAAAACATCTGTGAATACATGTTTTTAAGCCTCTGGAAGTCATATGTTGGGAGGGAGACGTAGGAGACAATTAAGTCGTCTTTCTCCTCCATCTGAGAAGTATTTATCAGGACTTTGAAACAATTCAGACAGGAAGAAGAGTCTCCACCTCAGACAAAATTCACTTCCCAAGTTAAACTCTGCTCCTTCCCATGTATACAAAATGTATACTGACCACTGGGAAGGCAGAGGAACAGCAAAGAAGTCTCTTCTAGGGATTGAAGAAGACATAACAGAGAACCTGTATTTTCTGGAAGTGACAATTAAAAACTTGGAGAAACACAGTTGAAAGCATGCTTATTTCATAGGTCCTATTCATTGTCAAGGCTCCTCTGACTGTGTGATGTAACAGCTGGTAATGTGCCAAGAGCTAGGACACTGGTATCTTTGCCTCAGCTGCAGCAGAAGAAAGATGTCAATGCTTGACAACTCTATGTTCTTTCACTCTAATGCATTTGGGCCAGAGGCAATGTGAGCGGCTAAAAAGTACCTTTCAACAAACGCTGAAAGGATTATATGTTGTAAAGCTTGGACATACCAAAGGCAAAGAAAATACATCTTCATGAAAATAACTGTATTGGTTACATCATCTGTGCAATGCCTTGACTCATAACATTGCCATAATCCATTAATACTCAGCTTATTCCTCACTTAGAATGCTGATATTTAGCTGTTTAGGTTGAAGTCCTAAAAGCAGTGAAATGAAGAGTTGGCAAAAGACTCCTTATCTCACCCACCAACACCCTTACAATTCAGGCATCTAAGCAACAAGCCAGGCCCTCAGCTGAGCTATGCTGAAGCTGAGCTATGCTTCCTCAAGGAAGTTTGCAGGGCTATGCCAGTTTATATAACCCGAAAGCAGAGTCCCACGTGAACAGCAAGTCCTACAGGGCACATCAAAGTGGTGGCTGTACACACTATTTTCCTCCTTCTTGCAGCTGCAAGTTAAGCCAGTATTGATCAAGCAGAAAGTTCATTATTTGAGGCAAACATACAGTATTTCACAGTCACATCTTTCAAGTCCCCCATATGCCACTGTGAGTTCACGAGGGCAGGCAGCTCATCTGCTGTCACTGCATGTGTTCAGTACCCAACAAGGAGCAAGTCTTCTGAAAGATGGTTACTCTCAGAAGGGATAATCTAGAAATGCTTGACCCTGCACAGGCTTAAGAAGTTGCCCAGATCAGACTACACAATCAGGGTCTAACAAGTTTCCTAATGCATACACAAAGTAGCTCAAAAGATATACAATGAATATTTTACAGGAGGAAGAATTAAAAAAATGACTCTTTGTTCAATAATCTATCAGTGAACACCACAAAGGATGAGAAATCATACTTTAAAAATAATTTTCAAGTACCTGAAGTATGCAGTACTTGGAATGAACACTTTTGAAAACAGTATTCTTGAGCAAAAGGATGACTATCTGCTTTACAAAGCCACAAATCTCAAGAGTACAACCAGCTTTCCACAAAACCAGATTCTTTTCTTGATCATTTTCAGACAAAAAAAAAAAGCATGCTAGAGATAGCTGAGTAGAAATACATGTAAAACTTTTTTCTTCCATTTTCGGCAGACAATTAATTTGGGAGAAGATGAACATTTGGCTCCTTCATGCTACTAGAAACCCCAGATCTTTCCACAGCTCAGACAGGCAAGAATAAATGCACGAATTCTTGTCTCAAGATAAATGGAGATGGTTCATACTGAGGGCTTGTTAAACAAACTTTCTCAAGCGCAATATTCATTTGACCATTAAGTGACTTTTTTATTTCCTGTTTAAATGAAACTTTTAACCAGAGAAACAATCTTGCTATAATATTGGCAAACAAAATCTGGCAAAAATATCTTCCAACACCTCCAAGCAGCACTTCATTTTTAAGTCTTTGAACACAGAAGCTTAATCAAAAAATGTGTCTTTATAAATCTCTAACTCTTTGTTTATTGAAGGATACGCAAACTGTTTCAGATTGTAAGAACTGTAATACATCTTGTGCCTGAGAAGACAGTCTTGTCCTAGGGGTGAGAGGGTAATTCAGTCTCTGGGATCACAGTATTTCCATACAGATAGCCACAATGGGAGCAATCAATAAGCTATTTCCAAATGTGCTTTCATATATTGCAGAGACCAAAACTACTGCTGCCAGGCGATGCAACAGTACAGCACATCCTGGCATACCTTAAAAGGAAAAGGGCAAATACAGGACTTGAAATCACGCTATGCTTCTCAAATCCAGTCCCACCTTGGCACAGCTTTCCGAAGAGACTGTTAGCATCCCAGCAAGTCAAACAATGCTCATGCCAGCACTTCACCTATCTAAAAATTCTCCTTGACGTGACTATTAGGATGGCTTCCTTTGATCCTACACTACTAGAAAGATGCACAGCAGCTAGAATATAGGAGAATATCAGTATCTAATGTTGTTCTGAAACAGGTTATGAATATTCAACACAGATGCATATTACTAGTCTGTTGAAGTAATTTTTCTGAGTTTATCTCCACAAGCCAATGAAAAGATTGCCAGATATGCCACTGAAGGGTGCACAAGTGTTACAGAACGCAACTTGCCTTTCAAGAAAATAGAATGTTGAAAGTCACTACACAGGCCCTGATATATCTCACAGCACACACTTTCCTTTCATATCGCTGCCAGGTTATCTACACCCACGTGCACTCCAGAGTTCACTTGGACTCTTGACCTCCACCTCAGCAGTTTACAGATCGCACCAGTTTACACCTGGCAGTCACAGAGCAGTTTCCCAGCACCACCCCAGCATACCTCATTGAGCGCACCAGCCTTGCCAACAAAGTCCTTTTTTCCTCATTAGTAAACTTCATAACTCCTGGTGTCTCAAACTTCTGCCGGATCCACTGGCACTGCTCCACATCATTGATGAACATAAACTCCAAGCCAATGTGTTGGCAGTAGGTATTCTATGACATGAAAACACCAACGTAAAAGCTTTAGGAGTTAGTGCACCATGAGGAAAACATATTTTTTAAAAAAGAAAATATATTTTAAAAGAATATTTTTTCTATATATAGTAATGTCCTTCATTTTCAGACGTCTTCTTCCTCTTCAACTGTATCTTCCCCACAGTAATCCTGTAAGTGAATAAATTATATTACTGAATCTAGTTTTCTGCCAGAAAGCTTTCTCCACACAGTAACATTTCAAAATTTTGAATCTGGAAGATTGTCATTTGGTAATGCATTCAAAATAGGCCAATAAACCTGCCTTAAACTGAATGGCATATTTCACCTAACTCGCTATTGTTCTTACAAGCATGATAGTCTTTTCCTTAGGTGCACCAGCAAAGATTTCAAGTCATTTATCAAAATTTACCCTTTTTAAAATGTCACCTGAAATCAAGCAATAAAGACAATGAGAAGATAGCTATGAAGCCTCATGCAAATTATCTGATAACTGTCAAGTCTCAGAAGGCTGGAAATCCAGAAATCCAAGCAGCTGAGAGCAGATAGGACAGGGAAAAATACAAAGACACTTCAGAAATTTTATCTCCTTGTTGCAATTTTAATTTTCTTTTGCTTACCTTAAAAAGAATATTTCACCAGAAAAATGTGTCCAAAATACAAGTCAACAGAAGAAAGATCTATGGTGAGTTTGATTTGAGACAAAACCACTCCGAACACATAGTATGTGCTCTCTATTGCCATTACTGATTTTGTCATTTCAATTTTAAGGATTACACATTACAATTTTAAGGATTATCTCTTGAAAATTGCTGCACAGACACGCTAGAAGGGCAAAAACCAAAAAAGCAAATATAGAGCTCAAATGCATAATGGAGCTGTTGTGGCTTAACAACTTACCATGCTTCAGCTAAGCTGATGTAACAGTGAAATATGCAAGTCAACACATTCTGTCACACTTGCAACAGGTTAAAGCCATGAACTCTTGTATGCTCAGTAATTATTTTATTTTTATATTCTTGTAACTCAGTTCCATATTTCATCCTTTAAAATATTTCCTCACCCCTAGCCCTTTTGACTCCAATGGATTTCATTACCATGCAACAGAAATCTCTAGAACTTTAGTACTCCAAAGTCCTGGGAAAAGCACAATCGGGAATATCCAATACTTAGTAGTTGACAAATTCATTACCATTCCTACTTGCTGTTTTGTTATTTGGAATTCTCCTCTAATTATATTTATTTCTTTAAATTATTTTTGCTTTAAATTAGCTTTGATGACTTCACATGGCATAATCATATCACCTGTCAGATAATGAAACTCTAGAAAAAAGGACTGGGGATGGAAAACAAGGACCATCACTATCTACAAGCTACAGCTGGGCTTTCGTGAATTTGGTACCCAACCCTCATATTTTTACTCAGGTAAAAGTCTCACTAAAGCTAGGGCTCTGAGAGCAACCCCTGCACGTCCTGAGTACTGTATGCAAAGGTGTTTTAACCATGGTAGGACACTTAAGGCTCTACTCCTTTTAAACAACATCAGCTCTTTACAGAACTAGGGCCTGAATTAGTATCTTACTATATTCACCTCTCTTATACTCATCCTTAACCTATGTATTTCAGATATCCAGACAATGAAACCTAACGGTGCTGCCACCTCTAGAAACAGCACAAGGGTTATTTTTAATGACATTTGAATTCTTTATATGCTCTATTAATAATTAACAAATGATAAGTTTTTTGTGACTGACAATTGGAAAAAGCTCACTTCTGTTTGGACAAAAACAATCATAAATCAAAAAACATCCCACTGACCTCCAGCCGTTTGATGATCTCTCGTAAAGAAAGACTGTTCTCGTTTCCTCCTATGAAGGTGGTTGTAGGCAGCTGGAAGACTTTGTCCAAATCTGATTCATGCAAACCATAAAACCCTACAACAGGTACATTATCAATTTGTGAAGCAGGGCAGAAGACAAAAAGGAAACCACCACTGGTTTTTAAACCACCACAAATTAATTTTAATAAAGCAATATTAAGAAAGAATGTACCAGATTAAAAATTGAAAGTGTGAATATTTTGGAGGCATCCTTTAGCACAATGCTCTTTCATCTGGATTTTAAAAAGAATTATTTTAATTAAATAGTTATTGTTTGATTAGAAGTACCAAACCATTCTTTCTTAAGTGCTTAAATAGAACAACTGAAATTAAAATCGCCCAAATCTTTTTATATTTTAACATATTAACATACATGCCATCAATTCTCCTATATCTTGCACTTCACTGTTTAGTAAAATAACTAACAGTAATGATTGGGAGTTCTTCTTTGGTCTACCAGGAGCAACTACAAAAAGAACCACTCTTCACAGACAGAACCAGTTGGTTGGAAGTATAATAGATTCATTTAAACGTTAACAGACAGACTAAGAGCAAATACAGAATATGTTCAACCTAATGCTGTGCAAACACTCTGGTAGAAGTTCCAAGGTATCTCTACTCACCATCTTTCTCTTTATAGGGAAGTTAGTTTGAAATAGCCATGTAATGACCTGTACAGCTCTATTTCCCAATCGGTCACCTCTTATAAAACAGACAGATGTACACGCACACTCCCCAACGAGAACAAAGGCTTGTTTAAGCATATCATCCCATTTTCATTTAGACATATCTAAACTTCTTCTTACTGAAAATATGGTTTAAGAAAATATTTAACTTAACTATGACGCAGTTTCAAAAGCCAAAATACACAACAGGCAAGAGTGAAAGACTGGTATCAATGCAAGTTAAAGGTTTTGCATGATAAAGTTTAATCGAGACCTGTTAAATGAAGAAAGGAAAACCAGCTTCTTACAGTTGTAAGAAGCAATGTATAAAACTTAGAATACACATTACATACAGTTATAGAAACTTACATATACATAAAAATTATATATGTTTGTGTGCTCATGTAAAAATATTTTAAAAACTAAAAATAGCTCCTCTATTTTTAATTTTGAACTCTATCTTGTTTCTGGATAAGCTGTAGGCATCCACTTTAACATTGATATGACAGCCTGCACATAACTCTTAAATCAATATAGAATAGTGCTCCACATTCCCTGTTAAATGAATTTTCTGAAGATGAAAGCAAAGAAGCAATTTAAAGATAAAACAATAATGGAAATTAGCATTTAGAGTTGAAGTCAGGCCATAGGACTGCATTGCCACCACTTTTACTATACAGCACTGTCAGTAATAACGAACTTTGTTTTCAAAAAATAATATATTTTAAAATATTTATTTTGTTTTTAATAATACTTTTAATAATATATTGAAACATCAAATCTTGAGTGACCAAAAAAAAGTGTTTGTGTACCACTATTTCTCCTTTTTGGTATTGTAACAGGTTTTCCCAGAACCAAATTAATTCTGATTTTCTATAATGCTAAAAAACCCAAAACAAATAAACAAAAAAGGAGAAAAAAAGTAGGAGGGGGTAGGAACACAGGGAATGACAGGGATTTTAGCATATTTTGAAACAAAGCAGTGCTAAGCTCTTTTGTTGGGTTTTTTTTTCCTCTCCTTTGCTGATTTTCTTTCAGACTTCACAGGCTCTCCATGTTCTTTCATGCAAAAACCAGAACACACACAGGCATGATGTGGGCACGTGCAGAACATCTGTGCTTTGTACTGCAGCCCTGCATATCTACTGAAGCATCACCTCATGTTTAAGGAGATACAAACTTACTGAAACCTAAGAGCTCCTGGAAGCAATTCTGTAACTTGAATCATACAGTAGGTACACCTGTAACTACCTGCATTTTAGAAGCAACTCCCAGAAGAAACTTCCTACCAGAAGGTTTCTCAAAAAAGAAACCAGAAGATGGGACAAAGAAAATGCACAGAGACCTTCCATAAGTTTCCTCCCTGGAACATTCAAGGATAGACAGCATTTGAGCTCCTTCTCTTTTTTGCTGTGCCAAGACTAGGTTAGAAATTTTGTTTCCCCTCACAAGTGGAAATACCACCTCAGTTACACTCCCAGACGCATCCCCCATCTCATTCAGAGGACTAGCATATTTTTTCCTATGCTCATGAAAGCATCAGTATGATTGATGCCTTCTGACCAGTCACAACACTGTGCTAAACTATCTGTAGAGTTTAAAGAAATACATACTTATGTGTTAGCAATCACCCATGCTCCAAACAAATTATATTTACTCAGTAAAAGTCTAATGTATTTTCTAGTAGGTACTTTCCTTTAATTAAAGCTGACAAACTTCAAAGAGAACCCCTGATTTGTGTAAGCACCTCTCTACTTACAGTCTTAAGCACCCCACTGCTTTTATACAATCAAGGATCAGAACGGCTTCTTTCCCTACCACCAGAAATAGAAAACCCAGCAGCTAAGAGGCGGCAGAAGTACTTACAGTAAGATTAAGCAGAACGTGTTTTATCTACTACTTGCACTATATTTTATGTCTGGTCCAAAAAGCTTCCCTACATATCAAAGAGAAATTGATTCAGTGTCTTTATCAAGTAGAAAACCACCCTTTAAACATACCAGGTAGATTGAAGAGTAGAGGAAAAAAAAAAAAAAAATCAATCAGACAGGTTTTCATTCAAGCAGAGAGGAGCAAAGAAATTGATCAGTGCAATTTCTCAAAGACATGCCCTCTTAGCAACCAGAACAACCTCCGCTAAAGCAAGCTCTAGCATATTACACTCTTCCAGCAGTAAACTAAAATGATCACCATTGGATTATGTACACAAGAATTCTACACTTTCCATGCTTTCTTCTGATAACTTCAAACAACCTTCTTCCAGTTGTACAGAACAAATAAGTATCAGAGGCTAGAATCCAAATTTGGTATGAAATTTACCCTAAGTTCCTCTATCTAGCATTTTTTTTATTGTTTTTTTCCTATTGACTAGCCTTCAGATGTCCCTGGGCAAAACAAGTGTCAAGCGTAATAGTATAAAAGTAATTTAGATTACCAGAATCTTGGCCTAATTTATTGATTAGTATTAAGTTCTGGTGTAGTTCAAAACCATAAGATGTGAGTGGTTTATAAAGTGTTTATAATCATCATCATAAGGTGAATTCACAGGAATCTCACCTGTGATCTCAAAGTAGAAATTCCATTGTCCTGAGATTTGAGCCTTCTTACAGATGCTCAAAGAAAGTATTTAATGATACCAGCAAGCAGAAAGGGTAGAAGCTTCCCTGAAATGTCTTACTAAATCACCTCAGCCCAATGAGACAAAGAGAGACCATCACAAATAACAAGGCATACAGTGCACGCACCAAGTTTATCGATTGTAGTGATTAAGTCAGATGGAACAAATGAATCCAAGTCTGCATCCAGAATTCCAAGGGGATCCAGCTGAGCTACATGATGGCCACGGATCTGAAAAAGGAGGAGAGTGAGAGAAAAATGAAATCACACTAACAAAAGTCAGACAAAGGGAAAAAGTCACTGATATTTCTCCATAGCACATATATCAGCCATGAAGTCAAATAAGCAAACACCACTAATGTCACAAGAGGTTCATATTTCCCAAGTTTTCCTGTAAGAAGAAGTAGTAAGCATTATATCTCTGGATACGTATACTACCTCTATTAAAAAATGCTGAATACACATTAGAACAAAACCTTTATTTTGTCTGACATACAATTTAAACAGGAATTACACTGAAATCTACGTAAAAAACCCCACCAAACCTACTAAAGATTGTACTCTAAATCTCTGTGAAAAATTAAGAAACTATGACTAGTCTATAGATCCTACCATTTGCTAATTCAGCCATTTTGTATTTTTGCCTGAATCCTCCTTTCTGTACCTGCTGAATACTAAAATACAGTATTGCTGACCTAAAACATAGATTAACGCTGAAGAAGTTTAAATTGAAGTGAAGGGATCACTCTTCATGAGCTCTGTTCCACATCAGATAGCATTTATTTTCATTCATGAAGTTTTGGGGATTTCATCTAGATAAAATTAACATTCAAGACATCAAAGAACACAAATTCAATGGGGAATTTAGACAGCTTTCAGTTATCAAAATGACTGGTGTTAATGCATAAGTTGCTATAAACTAGTGCCTTATATTAACATACAACATTGTTACAGAAGAAAGAACTAATCGATTAAATAGAGCCACAGATAAAAAACATTTTTAATATAATGTTTCTTGTGTTTGATTCTCATATATGAAATTAGCTCATTAAAAGCTTTTTATAGATGAATATATGAGAATTTTCTCCTTAATATTTTTCTTTTTAAGGACAAATTCAGATCACTTGGGTAGAATTTCATTAACTCTACTAGTACCCTAATTGTTTCTGAAAAAAAATAATTAGTAAACTGCAATATTAATAATTAATTGCACCACACAGTAATAGAGTGTGGTTCATCAAGAAGTGACTTGTAAAAACACAATTCAAATGTTCTATATTTGCAGGAGAGTTCGTAACACAATCCTTTCCACTCATAAGCAAACAGAAATACGGCATCTTTTTTAGAACCACCAGCCCTGTAAATTCAGCCTGGCCTCTGAGATTCTTTGCATCTCATGAATCACCAGCAATAAAACTCTGACAGGCCAAATGATGCCCACAGCAACATCTGTGCCACCTCATTGTTTACAGTGGCACAAAGTCTATCTGACTGGAACTAAGCAAACAATTCTGTCTCAAGCATCATCAACAGGAAAGAATTCACCTCCTTAAGCTACATCTGCTCTGCAGTATTAGTAGGAAAAGGATTACCAAGAATGCCAAAACCCAGAAAAGTAAATGAGTAAAGCGCTGTGCTATAGTACACTCCAGGAGCGTTTGGTCTTTAACTAAAAGAGATCATTTTCCTCAGTATAAAGATATTTTTAATACCTTCCACTTCTTTCAGTGGATATAGAAAATAGAAACAACTGTAAAAATCAGAGATCAACCTTGTGAAAACACATGCATGGAAAATTTTCATCAATTGCCATAAATTTGACTAAATGCGAGTACAGACTACCTGAAACTAGAGTTTAAAATCTTATTGAAAAAACACCGATGTAAAAAACAAAACAAAAAAAACAAAACAAAAAAAACCCCTACATGATAAAAGAAGACTCAAGAAATTAATTTATCTAGACTCATTTTTTGTTAAGCACAGACATTGCAGTGGAAATCCTTCTTTCAGTGCATCCAGTGCTCTGCATTAGAAAAAGCAATAGATTAACTGTTTTTTCAGAAGACCAGCTCAACAGACCACAAAGCAGTTTACCACAAAAACCATAAAATACTGACAGGTTTGAGAAATGAAAATTCTGTATCCTTCTCCATTTCATTTCATTATCAGGCAAAGGAAGGTCACAAATTGATCGTATCCCTTCAACACTGAATTTAGAGGGTATTAAATACCTTTTAAAAACACAGTTGCCTTAGGTAATCCTCTTCCATTGTTTGTCACAGCCATAAGGGTGCCTGCCATTTACACAGACATTTATGTTCCATCACTTGATTCGGACAGCACACTTTTTAATACAAGAAACAAAATGGCAATCCTTGAACTATTTTCAAGTGAATGGTATCAAAGCAGCCTAGTATTCTCCAATTTTCTCTAATTCTTCAACAAATTTTTACTGCAAGCAAAAGTGAATGGGCTGAAGTGGTTGTTTTCTATATAGCTATTTCTAAGCAAATTTTATATATTCTTTACATTCACAAACCTTTCTACTCTTTTATAACATGTCTCCAACAGCTGGATTAACATGGTTCATACCTGAAACAATGGTGACAGTGCAAAGTGTACAGAAAATAAGTCTTTTTAAAAAAAGTTCCTCCATTTCTTTGATGATAGCAAAGAGGAGTTAAAATTCTTAGTGCAGGGCAGAACAGATCTGCTCAAGTCAAGCTGGAGAAAACTTCTTGGAAAAAAACATACTTAATTAAAAAAAAAAACAAACAAACAAAAACAACAACAAACCCCCCTCCAAAAAACCTCCACAAAAACCCTAATTTAAAAATCAAACTGGAAGATTTTGCTCAACAGAGATCTACATGTTTAGCAGGGTTTTTTTGTTTCACACTGGTTTTAAGCCTTTTATTGAAATTAAGATATCAAACACAAGTCTAAATAAAAATGTTTAAACTTGTTTTACATTTAGAAAACATCTAACCAAGACTATTCTGCTATTTCCAAAATCCTTCTCCTTTTAGAGGAAAATAGGAAGTTAAGACTTAATTTCTCTAATTTAATAAAAGGGTTAAAAAAAATCTGTGTGTGACAAAAAGTCAACTGATGAACATCTTTATAAAAGAAGTTCATCAAAGCTGACTGAAACTCAGCACCATCAGCCTTACAAAATTCAACTTCTGGTTAATTCAGGATTTCTCCTCTATATTTTTACCTATAATCCTGCTCAAAATCAGGAATCTCAAAAGTCATACTAGATGTATGAGAAGACAAGCACATTTCCTCCTTTTTTAAAGGAAGGTAGTAATTAAGAACTGTAAGACAAACTTCCTCAGAGGTGAAGACAGACTGGGATCATGGAAGTTTGCTATTGAAGAGAGTTCTTATTTCACTGTACACATCATGAGATTCATTAGTACCAGTATATCCAGGACAACTACCTTCATATGAAGCAAAACTATTTCAGATAACTTAGTTTTCTAATTTGGTCAAGTAACTTACTGAATCAGATGCACACACACAAAAAAAGTCTTAATAATCAAGTGAGCCAAAAGAATAGTAAAGGCTAAGCTTTGACATGTTTGGCTCCTGGTAAATGGGCAAAAACCCAACAGATTCATGTTCCCTTTCACAAACTCCTATGTCCATAAAGAGCTTCCAGATCAAGTCAGATGACCAGCATCAAGGCTGTGGGTAATGCAAATCCAGAGTTTGCTAAGCCAGAGGAGCATCCCACTCTGAATTCAGGACCTCAGCGTTCAGACACTATGTAATGAAGAAAAGACTGTCCAGTTCAAGACATTTTGGATCAGAAGCAAGACAATAGGCAAGAGTTAAGACCAGAAGACAAACAAGAACATAAAAAGGAAGAAAAAGGTTGCAGAGGAGAGGCCCTCCCACACCTACCCCAAAGTACACTTACTTGATATGCTCTTATCAAAGACTGCACAGCAAGGTGATCTTCAACAAGCTTTTCAGCTTTACCCGGTGTCTGGGCCAGGCCATGGCTCTGAAGAAATGATGCCTTTCTTTCCAGCTGATCTGGTAGATGGGGATCATATGCTTGGCCAGCATTAGCGTTTTGGAAAAACAAATCCCAGGACTGGATGTGTGTAGAGAGAAGGAAAGAAGGAGGAAAATTTATTACCTCAAACAAAAGTCTCAACCAAAAGCAGCTCCTTCAAACTGCAAATGGTACCTCACTACATTACAGTATTAAGTACCGTAATAGCCAGCAAAAAGAGAGCACTGATATGTGCACACCTCAGTAGCAACTGTGTGTTTCATTTAGAGAGCCCTTTTCATCTTACAGCCCTTTCATCTGCAAGAAGAAATTCTTACACTGAGCTTGTTCAGTGGAAAACTCTCCACCACATACGAGTGCAAAGCATCTTCGTACATTATTCATTCACACAGCTCATTTTAACTGTGTTTATTCAGGCAACCAGTAATGGGTATGATATTATGCTGCTGGTAAAGAGTATCAAGCCTATAAAACTGAAAACCTTAATAAATGAAATTAATCCATTCCTTTAATGATACTTAAAGAATTTATGATACTTCAAGGCACTCACTGAATATGCTAAATCAGAATCAGTCCTTAAGGGCCTTTCTTGAAGAAACTGTTTAAAAGCAATTACAGCTTTTCTGCCTGAGGCTTTTGGTCTAAGATCCTTTCCTCACTAGCTTAGGCTACATTGCTATGAAAGAAATTATAGACCTGGTTTCAGGTGCAAGTCATAACTTTACAGAAGTACATATTTCAGAAACTTAATCACAACAAACAAAAGATCTTTTTATTTCCATCTGCACTTCTACACAAGCCACTTCCTCCACATATGCCCAAATCCAGTTTTTCTGAACTGTTTCCATTCTGATGATGTGGTCACTGTCCCAGGTTAGAAAGGTATTAGATACATGGATGCCAACAGACAGCAGCAGAATGGGATAAAAATGAGATGCTTATACCCAAGAAAGCAAGCCTGCACTAGCAGGGGACTAATCAATACTTGTGCTTAGCTTACAGTTTCCATCAAAGGTAATGAAAAGGTCCTCCTCCCTTCTCTCATTTATGCCCATTTCCTATATTCTTCTTACCTTGGCACCTTGCTAACCGCACTGAGAGTAGAAGTCTGAATCTACACAACATCCTATACATGGTCTATTAGCATAACTGCATTTCCTCTGATATTCTCTCTATACACTTTCTTACTCTGTATTAAGAACAGCGTTGTTATTCCATGCCTATACCACACCTAGTCTGAGAGTTTGCAGATCCCAGACAGTGAAAAAACAGATACAATCCCTTCGTGTTACAACTAAGGCTACTTAGACTGGAGGAATTATTTTGTCAATACATTGTTATTAACTTTCACTAAATTACGAAATTCCAAACACACATTTGGATCCATGACAAATCTGACATATGGCATTCATTCAAAGTTTTAAAAAGAATATGCTTTGCTTATGTTAAGGTTTCTTCCTCACTTTTTCCAACACCATGATACACATACAATGATGATAATAATAATATAACTACTCCTTTGTTGAGTCAACAGCTTTTCATTTAGATGTAAGTGTTACACAGTCCCACAAACAACTAAATATGTTTTTAGACAAGTGCTCTGCTGAGACAGTTGCTAATAAAATCTAAATAGACTTGCCCAACAAGCTACCTGTTTAAGGAGAATAAGCACAGGACTCCTTTCTTCATGCAAACCCACGAATATAAAGAAATACGTTCAAAATGTTTACATCTGAAGATGCAGCCAGCTGGGACAGAAGGAACCCACACTATTTTTTCCTATTGCATTTTTGAACTTATTGATTTGTTGGGCAGGCTTGACATTTAATCAGAGGGGAGGGAAAATACATCATTTAGCTACAGAAAATTAGTTTTTTCTATATACACATCCATCAAAGCCTTTACAAATTTCTATAGTGTCTTTCAAGATTGATACCAGATTATAGTCTTCAAGTCCTGTGTATCAATGTCAGTCTTTGGCAACAGCATTCACCATGTGTCTGAACAGACAGACCAGCTTGGTCTCACAGCAAATCCACAGGTTCTCAACTAAATTAGTAAATTTCCTTAAGAAAACAGTAGAGGAGACTTATAAACGAAAAATACATCTGTAAAAAATAAATTACTAGAGTGATACATGATACATTGCTTTTTTTTTTCCTGTCAGTAAACCTATGTTGTAGTTAACCATTATTTTCTCAAATAATATAATACAATTCAAATGATTCAGTGCCAATAGTCTATTCTCATATAATAAATAGTGTTGCACTTAGAATAACAAGTAACATATTAGTTATCTTGATGGCTTGGGTTTTTTCTAGTGACATCACAATATTTATCAACTGCAGTGAGGACAGTAAAGCCTTAGAAGACACACACGGAGCATCACTACATNAAAGAAAGAAAGAGGAGAAAAGAGATTAAGTCAAACTAGAAGAAAAATCCCACACTTTTTCCAAGTACATAAAACAAGGAAGTCATTACACACTCACAGTAGTGTGGCTGCATACAGGACAACATGGTAGGCATTATGTACTCAATATCCAACCATGCAGTTTTGTAATTAATCTTGTGATAGTAATAACTGAGCCTTGTCAACTTCTCTCTTATGATCTATGGCCCTGACACCACGCTTCAAGGAGAAATAATGATGCCTTTTTCAGAGCCCACGTCATTTTATTCTGATTGTTGTTTTGGCTACTCAAAGGATAGGAAATTCAAAAGACAAGGAAAAGCAGGAAATCTTCAGGAATGGATTTGCACAAAGAATCAAATCGCCTATGGATATTAATGCATATTCCTTGATATATAACCATGTTATGCATAGAAAGGAAAGACTCTTAGAAAAAACACTAGTAACACTGAATATGCTCATTGGAACACGACAGCCATATTTCAAACAGTTTTAAATAAGCGTACATGGGAAGACATGTCCAGTCAAATCTTCTGAGAGGGAAATAATTTGAGGAGTCTTGATTAATTGGAGTTTCTAAGTAAAAGTGAGTAGAGTATGATTTTTAAAGCCCAGGAAAAATAAGGCTTTCTCATCTCATCAACTAGAAGGCAGCACATACCCTCTAATAAGGAGGACATATCCAAGAAGAAACATGAGGAAAAATAGGAAATAAAGAGGAAAAACAATGTAACATCTAAATGCCTAATACAAATTGGCTATCTAAACCATGCTGGACATACTGGATAAAACAATGAAACATGAGTGGCCTGCAGAGAGAGTCAAATTATTAACAATACCATAACCAACACCACATAATCCGTTGGGTGTCTCTTGACGTTATTTTCCAACACTTCCACCACTTTCTGTAGCAGAATGACAAATTCACAACTTGCCCACAGTGATACAACTACAGCATGAATTTTTATGTATTGTTAAGAAAAGAGGGTGATTTCAATTCTTCAATATTTTTAACCTATTTTATTAAAGCCCAAATTGAACAATTTCTGTCAACAAAAGTCTTTGGTAGGTATTTACAGCTTTCAGCTTATGAAATGAGATGGTTTTCAAGAAATCAAAAATTAATTTTGTTGATGAAACAAAGTAAAATTAATTGGCATTATTCTCCTCCTCCTCTTTTTTTCTAGGCTGTGAAAAACCTAATTATTTAGGCAAGAATAGCTGTAAAGTAATCCACAATGTGCATTAATCATATTCTTTTAAGCCTCATAAACCAGGCACACAGTGAATTTACTTCAGTTCATTACTGTTGTAAGTATATTACACATAGTTAACCTGGAAAAGAATTCACACATTTTTAAAATGCATCTTGAATTACCTGGGATCCACTCCCCAGGCCACACCCTACTCCACCAGTACATTTACATTCCTCTGTCAATTCACTTCTGCTAATTTATTGGTTGCTATTCAACCTACAAAATGCATCATCTCATCAGGATCCATCACCCAATTTTGCCTGAACTGCCAGATGAATTGGATAGTCTTTTGGCAGGATTTTCAGCATTTCCGTCTACCCACAAGTATCAGCAAAATAACGAGCAGGTCTAAAATGAGCAGAAGCCTTTGTTTCCCGCCCCCGCAGAGGACGTGGCTGGGCTTTCCCCGGAGCCTGACCGCGGGATGGGCCTGCGATCCTGTCCAGCACCTTGGCCAGCTCCGGCCGCCTGCGGAGGGCCGCCCAGCTCCCGCTGCCCGAGTGGTCCCCCCGCGGGAGGGAGCCTTGCTCCACCGCTCCCTGCGGCCTGCTCACGGCTGATCTACCACTTGTCTTAATTTACTGAGCTTTATGCCCTATTAGAAGTTTGCAATACTTCACAGCAGCAAAATTCACTGCCTTGTAGAGGGACTGAACAAGAAATTTAATTCTTCTTACAGGGAAGAAGGTTGTCACAAGTCAATGCAACTTAAATAAAACAAGTAAAAACAAGATGTCACCACACATGCTCCTTCTGCATGACTTCATTCCTTTAGTATCCTCAAAATAAAGGGTTAATATCGATCTATAGCACCAACACATCACGACAGCCTCTCAGAAATTAATTCAAGGCATCCACACAACATGCTACCCTGCTCTACACTGGTTGGAAATTTAGCAGGCAGTTAAATGACAAAGAATCAAAGACAGATGGGACGAGAAGAGTCACCCCTGGAGAAGGCCTCTTCAGTTCCAAGTTAAGGCGTTACACAAAAGACCTAGGATCTGTCTGCTATGTGAATAGCATGCAGTCTTCAGAGTTGTCACTGCATATGTCACCTTCCAACAAGACTAAATTCATACACAACATCCAAAAAAGCCACCTACAAAACTGCTTTTTTTGGTCTCCTTTTTTTTTTTTTTTTCCCCCCTCCACATGCATCACTTCCTCACACTCTAGATAGATTACCAGATTTAGAGCAACAACTTCTAAGTGACATTTTGATATATGTGCCTTAAGAATAAGAGAGCACACAACCAATTTGGTAAACATGTTGGGCACAATTCACATTACTTCTCTAGAAAATGACTTGTCTGTCTTAGAATTTATCAGACTTCTCATCAGCTTCTTAAGTTACTACACATGTATCACCATAAGAGAGCCTTCCTTGTCAGCAGAAAGTTTGTTAAAAAATAAGTCTATGTGTTTTGCCTACAAGAAAGGATTTGGGCAATAGATTTAAAATAAAAAAAAAAAAAAAAAGCAAACAAATATATGTCGCCTGGAGAGAGACAGAGAGAGAACAAAATATTTCTCAAGATACTTAAGAAGGCTTTTCTGACAATTTCAGAGTCCATTTTAAGGTTACAACTTCCACAGCTACCTAAAGGGAACTGAACATTCATCATCTTCAGACAGTTTAGAAGTACTAATGTCAACACATACTATTTAAATATAACATCTCCTTTGATACAACCTTATTACAAGAAACCAAAAAATTAGAAGTATTTTATTTCTTGGGTCTTCTTCCAGATGTAACTAATCAACAGACTGCTTGAACAGCATCTCCATGGCAAATGCTGAAAATTTCTGTGCAGCATACTATTTCTGGTCTGGAATTCTAATTCTTTCCACTCAGCTCACCACGCCTGTGGCTCCTCTGTACTTTTTCTGTTGCAATATCACATCTTACAACAATCAATATGTGGGAAATTAGTTTCACATTTTTCATTTCATAGCTTTTTCTGGACTTTTTATAAAACAAGTTAAAAAAGAAAAAAATCAATTCCACCTAATATCATTTACAGTCAAGTTTTAGACCTACCTTATGTACACTTTTAGGGTTTTCAAGCCATGCATAATACATTTCCTCCACATAATTTGAATTACTCCCACTCAGGAATGGTTCTGAGGTTCCTGATGAAGCATACCGTTGGCCGTGTAAAAATACCCTTCTGGCTATATCTTGCTTTTCCAGAAGTTTAATGCCATGCCACTTCAGTGTAGCCACAAACAACTTCAGATGACTCATGTTTGCTTATTAGAAGATCCAAGCCTTTTAATAAAGACAAAAACAAACCTAATCAGAAAAAGAGCCAATGAATTGCAGGCGCATTTCAGCTTCAAAGTGAAAACTGAGGTTTATGGCTGGAGCTTCCACAAAGCTCAGGCCTAGGGATGAAGTTTTCTTCAGGAGAGAGGCCACTCCATGACTGATTGTAGAGCTATGCTTATAGCAGTGGAACCATTACTGATGGCCATCACTGCATCAATCAGTTCACCTCACAGCTTCTGTAACTGATAACATCGCCCTGGTTCCTGAAGCAATCATGATACCAGGTGGCTGGGAACAATTAAGTCTGCTGATCATTGCCTTCTCTGGAGCCCTTGGCAACTGTTACTGCTGTCTCTCAGCTGTAGAAAGCTGCAGTCTTGGTAAAACCTTGGTAAAACCAAGCCAAACTGGGGTAGGTTCAATGAACAGCATCAACTTCAAATACAGTGGCTGAAAAAAAGCCTGCTACCTCAAATTTATGCCATGAATAATGGCGCTGACAAAATAATTGTTAGTTAAGTGTTCATATTGACATTAGCCTTCAATCAAACAGTGCTACACTAAGAAAAGGCTCAGTTTAATTTGCTTTCCTAACTAGCAACAGTTATCTTGTCCTGCCACCAATCTCTTATGAGCTTTTTAACAAGGAGAGCAGATTCCCTGTAATTTTTAACACAATGAGAAAAACAGTAAGGGTTGAATCTTGGGAATGCTGAACATCATCAGCTCCAGTGCTAGCAAAAGGAATCAAAGCTCACCTTCAGAATAAAAGGAACAAATGTAGCTTACAATTAGACCACAAATAGTATAACTTTAATGCTGAAGTTGTTAAAATTTCAAAGGAATAGCAATAATACAAAAATAAATTATTAGTTTTGTTTTCAATTTATAAGTATTTGGAAAGTGACAAGAACATAAAGGGGAAAAAACAAAATAACAGGAAGAAAAATCAGATTTAACTCTGAGGTGTCTCTCAGTTGTTTTGTTGTCCATCTAGAGAAATAGTTTATTTGGTCAGAAGGTAAAATCCAAATTTTTGTTGTTTAGTGTGACTAGTTGAACAATTGCTAAAACCAAACAAAAGTACTAAGCTGCCAAATGAACTTTAAAGTGTTTTAAAAACACCACTGTCACTTTGAGTCATAGATCAAATTTTATGTCATCTAGTACAGGTAAAGATTATTTTATCTCTAGTTCAAGAAGTAAGAGATACCTTAAAAATTCTGTATAAACATTTTCTGTATATAAATCCCATTAAATTATTTTCTCACTGGTTTTCCTCTTCCCCTTCTCCCTCCCAAAAAGGAAATATACATTTATAAAATTCTTATAATATGCAAAGGATGGGAAGAGCTATATTTTTCATAATCCAAATTTAAAATTAATATGGGTCTTAAAAAAAAAAAAAAAGGCTCCTACTGAATAAAACAGTATTACTGCATGCTCTTCTCTGGCATCACATTTTTAACTCAACTTCTATTTTGAAAGCTGCTGACTGGATCACTTTCCTAGTCGCTGACTGTAACCATATCATCCCAGCAGTGAACTCTACTCCTTTATCACAACAAATTCCTTTGTCTGCATATGTAATTCTCCTTAAGATGTAACAGCACTAAAAACACTATGTATGCATCACGTCATTTTGCAAAACTTGGTAAGATTTCAACACGTTGTAACAGTAAGAACTGAGAGGTCACCACGGCACTTAGGACTTTATGTCTGTGCCCATTCTGTTAGAAATTATTATTCCACCTATCTTATTCCATGCAAATCCCACCTTCTACTACCAAACTTCTGCACATGTAACTCAGGGGTGGACACTCATTCCTAAAGCATTACCTACCATCATTTAAAGTGCTTTGCAAATTGCTGGGAAAGAAGGGAAAGAGACGAACATTTTTCTCAGTTTGTCATACTACAGTGGCAAGCTTCTTAAGTACAGGTAATTCCAAATTCTTTCTTCCTATGTCTGCTTGGAGTGCATGTAAATCTTTCTTCTAGCAGTTAGCAAAGAATGCATAGCAAAACAACAACAATTTGTCAGGGAGATTTGAAAATGGATTAAAATGACGGAACATAGAATAGAAATTAAGAGCTTATAAGTGGTACCAGTCACTTCCCTCCAGTTCCATTTAAATCTCAAAATGGGTTCAGAGCCATACTTTAAGTCATAACTACTGAATACACTGATAAGAGTGGGTATGGGCTATGGCACTCCTGCGAAGATGTAAAGATCATGGGTGAAGAAAACTGTTATCACAGACATTATTCCCATCTCATGAAAAAGTAATGCCTCCATTTTTATGCAGGTATGAAACAAAAATGGACAAAGCCACTAATCATGTAATCCCAGACAGATTTCAACTACAGATTAATTTAACTCAACAAAAGCGACTTCTTCCAGTTCTTCCTTTTGCACACATTGCTCTTGAGCACAGATGTCAGCTGTCAGCAGCTAAACGAATCGGAGACCACCAGCATGATCATAGACCATTCCAGCCCACTCACCCTTCAGACCGTCAGTCAAAAAATCAGCACACAGAAGTCAAAAATAGTTAGGATTGTTCCACTCTGCTATGTTTCCTAAATCAATGCCAAAAAGAAAACAGGGATTGGCAAGCTGATCTAAAAGCAACCTAAAGGAAGGTATTAATTAAATTTCTACTGGAGGTCAAAAATAAGAAAGAAGCAGTGAACCAAAAGAACAACCTCGTGTTTAATGCACCAAAGCACCCTTAAAATGGTGAAAGTAAATGAAAGCCCTAAGCAGCTGAAAATTTCTGCAGCTATTCTGCAATACGGCTTATGTGTCTCAAGCTACGAGACAGCTTTCACCTTGGCACTTTCAACTTTAGAAGTTGACGCAATGTCATGGACAGTCTTGTCAATTATTCTGCCCGGCTTTCTAGAGGGTAATAGAAGCATACAAGAGAGAGACAGAAAAACGCTTCTGAATGCAAAGTGTTTATCCAGATCTTTTCAAGATCACTTTAAACATAAATACATTGCACAGGCTAGTATCACATGAATCAATAGCCTCCTGGTATTGCCAGTACCCTTACCGAGTTTCTTAATACACACGTGAAGACCTGCTGCCAATGCTAACAGAAGTTCTTTATGCTCTGCAGAAGTAGTCACTAATATATCTGGTCCATATTTAACAAAAACGCTCTTTCATCCACTATCATGGTTGTTTTCTCCTATATTCCCCATACTCATACATTTCTCATATATTCCCCACTCCTGAAACTCTTCTTAAGATTGAATAATTCTACTGAAACAAGGCTGACAGCGAAAAAAAATGGATGAAGACAATAAAGCATCTCCAAAAGCCTGTCATGGATAGTTGAAACTAGAGAGGCATGGAGTATCCTTATCAAATAAGGCTACTTCAGGAATATATACCTCCATATGCTAAATGTTTCTCTTCCTTCTAGCACAGATGTGCCATACTGTATAAAGAAGCATAACTCTCCATCCAAAAAGTTGACCTGGAGGAAGGTTTACAAACCATGCAATCACCACAAGGCGTACACCATAAGTCTTGGGCAATGGATGCACCTCCATGTAAAAACTACCCAATATATTATATTACTCTCCCCTCAAAAAACCCACCTTCAGCAGGTACCAAAGGGATAACCTCACCACAGGCTCTAAGGTACCAAAACATTGTGAAAGAGCCGGGGGGAAATATCTGGAAGGGCTCAAATTTAGTCTTCTGCCCCTGCCCGTAACACAAGGACGCATCCTTCCGTGGCCACTCAGCAAAACCTTGCCACGCCAGTGTCCTGCTCACCTTGGCCGTGACCGAGGCCAGAGCCAGCAAAGCTGTCAACGTGCTCCCGGCTACGACGGGGCCGAGGTATCACTGGAGCTCGGGCCAGGCGGGCCGCTTTCCCCCCTCACTCCGAGCCGCGGCGCCCCGCCGTGAGGCCAAGCCCGGGACTCGGCCCGGCCCTGCGGCACGAGCCCCCACAACCGCACCGGCAAGCGGCCCCCGCCGCCTCGGAGGGCCTGCGCGAGGGCCGGTGATCCCCGACCGCCCTGCACGCTCACACGGGCCGGGCCAGGCCTGGCTCCGCCACGCCGACCGCAGCCTGCCGCCCCCCCCCGAGCCGAGCCAGGTCCGGCCTGGCCTCCAGGCCCGCCGCCCCCCACCGGCGCTGACAGACCTGCGGGGGTGGGGAGGCTCCTGCTCGTCCGCGGACAGCGGCAGCGCCGCCTCCTCCGCCACCACCAGGGGCACAGGCCGCGCTGAGGGAGCGGCGGGGCGGGGGACCGTTACCTGAGTCACGTGAGGCGCGCACCACAACGGCTGCGGCGCCCGGTGCGCGCGCTGAGGTCACGGCGAGGCGGGGCCGCGGGGCGCTGTCCCCGGCATTGCTGCCCACAGGCGCGGCAGCCGCGCCCACGCCCGAGGCCACGCCCCTGAGCGAGGCCACGCCCCCTCCCCACCGCCCCTCAGCGGCCACCGTCTGCGACGCCATTTTAGGGTCGATGCTCGCCCCGGCAGCGGTTGCGGGTCGGGTGCGAGGCGGGGGGACGTCTTGGCGCTGGTGTGCTCCAGCAAGGAGCTGGGCATTCCTGGAAGCGCCGTGGTTGCTCCAGTCACCTCTCCCGCTATACCGTGAAAGCATTGCTGTGCTGGATGCTGCCCCAGCTGGGGTGTGGGACCCTCTGGTAGGGCCACCTGCCACGGGGTGTCCGCAGCAGATCTACCTGGCAGGAAGGAAAACTGGGTAGAATGAACATCCGTCTGCAAGATTGCAGGTTGTCAAGAAAACTGGTGACAGAAGCGAACACCTTTTCAGCTGCGCAGTGTGAGGCGTCGTGGAGACATAAAAGATTACCCTGGCCTTGAAGGCAGCGTGGTACGCCTTCCTCGCATTGATCTTCAGACCTGTAAGGATCCCAGTGCAAAGAAAGTGATCGCTGTTGACATTAATGGCAGAGGACAGCATTAAACTTTATGTGTGCATAGAAAGTCCTTTGGTGATTGCTGCCCAACAGTTTTCGTTAAAAATAGAATAAAAATATAAACAAAAGCACTGATCAGGTAAATTTCTGTGAAGGGAACATGGAAGGAAAACACATCTTAAGGACAAGGTGTTCACGCAACTGTACAGGAGTCACTGGAGGTTTCATAACGGAGATGTAAAGTGTTCCAAGGACACTTTGGCTTTCTCTCCAAAATTCGTACATAAAGTAGACTGAAAGTAGACCTTGGAAAAATGATTGGAACTACGTTGGAGGCATTTTTTTGAGTGAGTTATTGTCCCAGGTTATGTGGTCAAATATAGAATGCAAGACAATACAATTGCAAGTGTTCCTTTGCTGGCAGAATTTTTATTTATATCTTCCAAGTCTTCTTTTCTCCTGGATGTCTTCAAATTAGAAATGTCTGTCCATTTTCTGTAATAATTCAGAACATGACATATTTGTTATTTACCTGCTCTTAGTCAAGTTACACAGTACATACAACCAAGGTCAATTGTTTATACAGACACTAAAATTGATATTTCAGGTAAATATTGACACCATCACATAAATATCAATATTTGATAATTTTCTGGGTAAATTATAAGATATGAATAATGGGAAAACTGGGCATACCTTAAAAGGAAGGAGAGAAAGAGAGCTATCATTTGTTTTGTGCTAAGGGTATATGGCAAAAATTAGTTTATCAGGGTTAGGTGGGCAGAAACGGGAAGTAAAAGCCTTTGGAAGGTTTTTACGCAACAGAATGGCTTTTAGGGCTTTGTCACCTAATGGTCACACAGATTTTCATGAGACTTACTGGTTATTACAATTGGTGATTAGACTGAATTTAATTTCTTCTAGGTAAAAAAAAGATCTTAATCTTCACATAAATAAATCAAAAGCCTTATTATCATCTCAGCAGTTTTCCTAGCAGCTGTGCATCTTCGAGGAATTGATAAATGCTGCAAAGTGAAGGTGTGAATGATTTTGTGTTAACATTTTTGTGAGACAGTATTAATGCAGAGAAGAGATTGTGCAGAGGGATGGCACAGGAAGCGCTATGGGACTGCCCGTCCCACGGACAGAGGGTGACGGCCACGCTGGCTGGGGGAGCCCACCGCCACTGAAAAATGAGATGCGTGCTGAACGGTTACTTGCAGATCGCCAGATGCTGGTTGAGCCTTCTGGCAAGTGGTGAAATATTGTTAGATGCTGCAGCTACTAATTGAGTTTTAACCTTATTATCAGCAGACAGAAGCCATCTTTAGAGCAATCATGTTATGCTGACTGAACATACATTCAATTAAAAATTGTAGTGAGGACAAGCAGACCTCCCCTTTACTTCAGAGGGAAAGCCACATGTCAAATCCAACTTTGAATACCATTGCAGTGAACAGGGTAAATATGCTTGGATAGACACTAAGACACTACAATATGTTTTAAGTGCTTATGTTGTTCCCTGAAGCCTTTGCCCAATTTCACAACACTTATGTTCTTTTTTTTTTTTTTTTTTTTTTTTATTTTTTCAAAGGTGGGAATTTTTTTTCT
>VXBL01006680.1:72077-114446 GCA_013400195.1 Aramus guarauna | reverse complement strand
TTTTCCCTAAGCCTTTTCCCCATTTTCCAAAACTTTTTTTTTTTTTTTTTTTTTTTTTTTTTTTTAACTCTTCACACAGTGGGAATTTGTGTACTTGAAACAGCAGAATTCTGGTTTATTGTGTTTTGGAGCAACTCCCAAATTCTCCAGTATTTATTGTAACTGGATTTCCCCCCCACCTCTCCCACTCAGCTTACAGTGCCTGCCCCACCAGCTCTTGCTGTAGTAAAGAAATTGCCTTACTACTGCTGGCTTTCCTTTGTTCAATGTTATTTTGCCCCTGTTCTGTGCCTCCTGAGCTGTATTTTCTTACCACTCATCTACTTGCTCTCCAGTGAGCTCATGTGATGAACAATCAGCTATTTTCCCATGATTCTAGTTTTAATTCTTAAAATTTCCAATTACAGTTCACATTTGTCTACCCATTTATGTGTCCATTAGTGTACTTACCTCTCCATCCCACCACCCAAAGGAAGACACATACACTGGCTTTGCTTCCTGCTAAACTGTCACACTTTGAAATTGGCTGGAATGAAAGTCCATCAATGGAATGGAAACTTAGAAAAATTGTATTTCATAGCAGACACAGAGCCAAGTTTGCCAGCTTGCTTAGCATCATTCTCATGCCAGCTCTGCACTGAAAAAGTGTTACGTGTTAGAGAAGTTTTGCACTGGCTAAAATATATACCACAGGATAGTTATGACAGTACCCTTGAAATGAAAGTCAGATGTGAAATTGTCTTTGTGTTGAAAGACACACTGCCTCACCATGACTTACTGTTATATTTACCCTTATTTTCCGTAGCATGTTCTTACTTATTTCTGCCTCTTATGTCTTAATTCAGGCATGAGTTAACAGAACTAGAACCAACCTATTGAGCAAACCAAAGCACATCTTAACAAAACTAGAACCAACCTGGTTTTGGAAACACACCGTGTTTCCCACTGGGGGCACAATGTGACCCATCATTTGTTCCACGGTATGGTATTGCATGACTCTAATACCTTGCCTCTGTCTTTGCTTGGTTTTGGTACATCGGTTTTCCTTGCCGGATCAGCAGCTACTTGCTTGCAATCAGCATTACGGTTCCTGTGGTTAATTGCTTCACACAACTCTCTCTCTAACACAGCATGACTTCTCAGTAGGCTTGTTTCTTCAAAGGGTAGTCTCATAGGAGGTGGTCTGGATACAGGATTACTCATAGAAGGACGATCTCATTAGTAGCTTCCCCTCCTGAGATAGATATATTTAGGTATTTTTGGCAACTCTTCATTGCTCTTGGTAATGTAATTCTACTAGAGACAATGTTTACCAGAAGTTGTCTTAAGCCAAGCACAGAAACTCCATTTTACTTTATTTCCCAATGTGTTTATTATACATGAAGGCTACAAACTAACGTCCATTCAAATCAAAAGTCATCACTTCTTAAAGCAAGGCAATTTGGAAATGTTAAAGCATCCTCTCACTTTGAACCTAACAATAAACACAGTGACTATCCTACCAGGTTCTGGTCATTAGCCTTGTCTAATATTTAAATCTGAGATTTAAAATACTTAGACCATCCTATACCAAACAGCGCCAATGAATGATTCAGTCTGTTTTCAAAGGTGGGTTTTTTAGGTTTTGCTGCTTATCCTAGGACGACATTTCAAATAAGTGCTAAAAAACTTTTAAAATCACTGTGAACAGTAGCAGAGTAATGGCACTCACTCTTCCAATTGGGATTTGTGCTGATTCTTTGTACATTTCTCCTCCTTTTCTGCAACCCTCTCAGTTGGAATATCCTGAAATTACTTAGCAGGCATCTCCTCTGCCAGCCACAGGAGCTTTTCCTGGGCAGGGGACATCACTTGGGGTGGTTGCAGCTGCTTTGACCCGTCTCCTCAGAAGTGCTGTACATCTCAAGCAGCTCACACAAAAGGGTAACCACAAATTCTTGCATCAAGCCACATGCAGCATAATGAAGACCTTTCCCCTTCCAGCCCTAGCCCAGCACTTTCCACTCTTGTCGCATGCCACAGTCTCCCCGTGCAGTCTCCTGCCTGTTGTTAAGCACCCTGCACTGTCAGTGCTCCGCTTATGTCCATTAGTGTGAAAAGAAATTAATTGTAAATGTACTTTTCAGCCTGGAGTTCATACCATGTTTTCAGGAGGAAACAAATTACTTTTAGCAGGAACTGACAACTGCTGAGTGCTGCCAGGCAGATCCTCTAGCAGATTTCTAATTCAAACTTTCCTGAGTTTGCTCCATGGCTTTTGTTTTTATTCTAGTAGACATATCTGCATTGAATGGGAAAGTGGTTTTTGGTAGCACTAGTACAGATCTGCTTTGAGCTCTGTGTAGCCAGGGTAACAGTACTACATTTTGTGGTGAACTTATTGCATTCCCTAAAATGGCACATGCTTAGGCACTGGCAGAAGGCTTGTCTGAAGTAGCACAATGCAGCACTTCATGCTGATGGTCTCAACAGTTGGCTCAAGCACATTCCAGCATCTGGGAATAACCTTCCCGGACACTTCCCTGTAGTAGCTACATAGCCATTTTAATACTACAAAGCCAACAGGTGAAACCATGACCCTGATGAATCAGCAGCAAATTTCCGTTTACTTCAGTACATTCCCCCAGTCTCTTTATCTTCCTTTTTTTGTCAACTAGTATTGTTTATCAGGCTTTTCTCCCGCCCCAGTCCTACGTGGGAGAAGCACATTAATTACCTTTGACACCTCCTGCAGTAAAGTTTATGTGGGAAATTTCACATGGGTGATTTCCATTCCCTTTGTTTGCAGAAACTTTGGCTTTGTGTGCCACAAACTTCAATAATATCCCTGACTTCCCAGAATAAACTTCCCATGGTAAAGGAGAGATGGGCTGCTGGATGTCTGAGGGACAGAAAAATTAGTCCCAGTTTTGCACTGCTTCTTGGGTGGGTTAAACTTGAGGCAGAGAGGAAAGCCAACAGCCAGTAGCAGAAGGGAAGTGATGGCTGCCCTTTCCTCAGCCGTGGGATAACCTGGGAAGGGTCAGCAGGAGGACAGAGCCAGCAGAGCCAGGCTCTTCACAATGCTGCATGGCAGGAGGATGAGACAGTAAAACAGAGATGGTTTAATCTAGATACCAGGAAAATATTTTTCACTCAGAGGTTAAAGAATAACAGGGACCCAGAGACATGGTAGATCCTCCATCCTTGGAGATTTCAAGACCCAACTGAACAAAGTCCTGAACAACCTGGTCTGACTCCAGTGTTGATTCTGCTTTGAGCAGGAGCTGCCCTGGGTGACCTCCAAGGTTCCTTCAAACCTGAACACAGCAGCTATGATTTGTACCAGTTTCACAACAGAAGTCATGTCAGATCTAAGGTTAAATATGCAATCGTTATTCAGTCAACAGGCAAACTTGTATTGATAGTATTATACAGATAACATCTATCTTAGTTTTAATTATTCTCTATTCTAAAATTTCAGGCTGTATTTCTCTGGAGAAAACAGTAACTTAGAAGTACAGAGTGTTTTATTGGAAGACCGAGATCACCGAAGACTACTCCTCAACTAATTCTGGCCAACAGGTTATTTTCAAGTGACTTTATTCTCCAAACATATTTCTGAGCAGAATCAAGGCAGGACACCATTTTTCTGGTCATGGATCCATTAGAGAGAGACAATAGAGCCAAATGAAAATCGGTAAGATATAACATCCACTTGACTGTTTCAGAAGACTCTGCTAGTAAATTAGCCTACTGCAACTACAAGAACAAAAGCAACTGTTGCTGTAATTATTTCTCTGCTATCTCATTGTATTATTGTTAACATCTCAGAATAAACGAAGTACTACAGTGTATACAAAGCAGCAAGTCAATAAGAGGGTTAGGTTAGGGAGGAACACCAGCATACAACATTTATCTTAGCTGTCAAATAATGAATTAATGTTGAAATTAGCAAGAGCACTAAACTTAATTTGTCCTAGATTTTAATGGAAAGTTAGTACGTTGGCAGGAGAAACAGCAAGAAGTCTTCCCGCTAACTAAGAGTAGATCATCACTGGCACTGCATTTAGCATGTTGATGATGAATGAAGCACTGCCAGCTGCCTTTTCCTTAACCAAGAAAGAATTAAAAATACTATTTTTCTATTTTACCAGTGGATTAGGAGAAAACTTCTATAAAATTGTTTCAAATATTTGCAGGTGTTTCATAAGAGACTCCTAACAAAAATAGAAACAATATTTACTTTTGATAGCTTTCTTTTAGCTACATCTACAGCACATTACATTTTTCTAGATTGTCGCTTTAGGTGAAAATAAAACATGAAGGTACCCTGACGTCATCACACTCAACTAAAAAATTATCCTCATCTCTTATTCTATACCACTGGCTGTGTTTTCTTCAGGAGGATATATTTTGATTTTTAATGCTATTTATCCTGATGAGGGAACGTGTAATTATCTTCCCACTTCTTTCATTTGGAAGAAAATAAATAAGGCAAGACAGTTCTCCATCAGTTAAAACTGCTGGGGTATCTGAGATTTGTAGCTCTCACTGGGAGTAGGGTTTGCTAATGAAGCTTTTGAAGCCACAGTGGTGGTGTCTGATTGTAATTGCTGAAAGGTGACTTTTGAAGAGGTTTATTTGCACTAATCAACACCATGTTGTGCCTCAAAGCTAGAGTTCCTTTAGATGCACTGTCCCTACCGAGTTATTCTGCAATAACTAAACAGTCTTCTCTGTTTACTTCTGTTCTGGCACCGTATCTGTTTTGTTAATGGGGTCTTTTGAAGCTGCTCTCCAAACCTATTGAACAGTTAAAACTTAATAATTTCTTTCTAACACTTTCCTATTGGAACCCCCAACCCCTTCTCCTCTGTTGCCTGAGTCAAAGGGACCTTCAGCAAAAGTGTTAATGTAAATTATCCAAGGGCTCAAAGGTGGGCTGTAAATATCAAATCTATTACATGCAGGGTAACAATCATTTCTATTTTCCTGATGGTGGCCATTTGGAAACATTACATTCACAGTGCCAGGCGCAGCTGGACAATGTAAGAGAGTAATTCTTGTCTCAGTTGAAACAGCTCTACACTTCCCTTAATTTTCGTTGCCTGTATTTTACTGTACAATTGTTCTCCAGTAAAGTAGAAAATAGTCTAAGCATCTCAGTTACCAAGGTGAGCTTCACATGGATTGCCAATCTGTTGGCAGCCACCATACCACCAAATAGATTTTCAGAAAAATAATGTTGGTGTTATAGGAAAAATGCAGCAGCTCACTCCAGACTTACCCCCAGCACATTGTTTTGTGCTTGTTTTATCAACTCAGAATAAATTGTTCTAACTTTGCTCTAAATTCCTTTCAGACTAGATTGAAGTGCAGTTCAGGCTGTCACATTATGTAGGTCCTCCTATTTTACAAACTCTTCACCCATCAATGCTGAGCTGATTGAACCGTGTTAATACTTATTAACACAAGGCAGTTGTGGTGCTCAGGACACAGCACCATAACGGTGTCCAGTGCTGTAGTCTTCTCTAGGCCAGTTACCAGTGGATGCCCGGATGTTGCTTGTTTCACTAACATGAAAAGAGTATCGCTACAGCTCCAATTTAAGTCATTTTGAGATGCATGAACGCCTAGTCTGATTAATCATACTATCACCTTCAATGCACAGTACACTACATGAAGAACATCATTAAGTGAAAGGCAGAACCCACAGTGAGATGAGCTTTGGATTGTAATGATGCTAGGGTTGGATTTTTAGCACTATTGCTGTGGCAGCCTAAGGCAATTACAGACGTTGCCTTAATGAACAGACCTTTCCTGCATAGACCCATTCCCCTGAAAGTGCACAGTGCCTGTGGAAGGCTGCCACTGAAGCCAATTAAAGAAAAAAATTGAAAACTCCGTGAAGGTGTTTGAAAAGTGAGGAATAAATCCTACCTGTCATTTCTTAATCCAGCTAGCAAATCATGATCCTCACTCATTACCACCCTGGCACATTGTAGCAAGGGAAGGATCTAGCTCTGAAGAGCAAGGATTTTGTGTCACTTTGGGGACTATAGTTAGCCCAAGTCTTAAGTAAATGAGTTTGAAGCTGACAGTTCACTCAATACTCTAAAGCCGTTAAGCATAGCTGGCACACTCTGTCTCCACAGGCACTCCGCACGCGATAGAGGTTTAGCAGGAGCAAGCCAGGAGGCTGAATTACGATTCCTCTTGCAGACAGGGTGAACCTTTCGGGCCAAGGCTGAGATCATCGGCTAGACATGGCTGAGGAGCCGAGCGGCAGTGAGGCCATCAGACCAGAACAGAGATATAAAGCAAGCATTTCAGTAAACAAAGAGACTTTTGGAAATAATTTAAGACACAAACTACTAAATACAATGCTAGGATACTTTGACCGCTAGTTACTGCTCGTGGTATGTCCTAGCCCTAGAGAAATACTAAGAAGGACGAGAATACCTGGTGTTAGTTGTTGTTTCAACATGCTGGTCATTGTGACCCATACGTTCCTGAGCACAGCATTCAATAAAACTTTGGCTGAGTATTACCAGAGACCATAATCTGAAGTTGGATTTTACTCCTTGAAGTCATAGCTCTGTGAGATCATTGCCACATAAATTTTCGGAACAGCAAAGCCTTCTCCTGCTCATTTAAGTATATAAATGCATTATTTTGGTCATAGCCTAAACATTTTTCATGGGTAGTTTTACATGGAGCTACCAGGAGATTTTACCAGACTGTAGCAGAAACCAATCTCAAAGTAATTTATTAACATTTTGAGGCTGTCTGAAGGTCACATGTAATCAAGATTTGAGGCAAAAAGAGGGAGATGCTTGTTTAAAGCAAACAGGAATTTGATTAGCCTTGAAGCCCTTGAAACTACTAGGGCCAAAAACTTTCCTAGCAGGCAAAGGAGGTTCCTGCTGTCAGTCAGGGTAACAAAACTCTTCCAAAACCGACATGCAGAAGGTACAGGTTCACCTGAGTGTTTGCAGCTCTCACATGCCAATGAATGACAATTTTTAGACTTCAAAAACCAAAAAGTCAGTCAAAAGATTTAAAGCCTCAGATCCTGAAGTCAGATGACTTTAGGAGGTACATAATTGTCATTAAAACATCTAGTCCTCATGATTGCCTGCAATCAGACAGTCAGGTTTCAGAGAAAAAAAAAATATCTCTGAATCTGTTGCATTTTAAATTTAATCTGCTGTGTTTGGCTGCTAGTTTTTGTGTACATGGAATTGGGCGAATGAGGGAGGGATGGACCCAA
This sequence comes from Aramus guarauna, assembly GCA_013400195.1. NCBI lineage: Eukaryota > Metazoa > Chordata > Aves > Gruiformes > Aramidae > Aramus > Aramus guarauna. The sequence continues at coordinate 107,191 of VXBL01006680.1, read as the reverse complement.
TCAATCAGGAAGTCTTTTTTTCATCATGAACGCTGAAGGGAACTGTCATCACCAACAGTAAAGTTTAAATGCCACTTAACTGAGATTTACAACCTGGAATTAGAAGCCTCCTTTTTTCAAAGTTACAGTACACTCAATCTTTGCCCAGAAGACACTGATTTTTATATTTTTTTTACGCCTTTCTCCTCAAAATGCAAAAGTTTGGATTTTCCACAGAACATAGACTCAAACATCCTTTCATTCCTGACCCACATTTGCCGCAGGTCAAGTAATTATGAATGAAAATGCCACTTTGTTTATATGAGTTCTGTTTATGACAGAGATTAAGTTATGAAATTGGTATTCCTGTCATCTTATTAATACTGTTCTGCTGTAAAATTCCTCAGGCAACAGGTGAAATAATGACTTAAAACTGCAACAGGATAATTACCTTACAATGCAGGCATTTTGAAGATAGACTTAGCTCTGAATTTCAAAATACAATTTTTTAGGACCTTCTCCTTTATATGAAAGTGTGCAAAACACTTACGCTTACCTTAATTTATTTCCATGACATTTTGGTTTAGATCCAATCAATTCCTAGTACATTAAGGAAAATCTTGTCATTATTGAATAACAGGATATAGCTATTCAAAGCAATTTTCTTAGCCTTTAATTTTGAAAAGGTAAGTCTTCAAATCTTAGCAAAACTAACTTCGTGCTGTGGTGAAACACTTTGATCTATGCAATATCTTTATTGCATCTGGTGTGCCAAGATGCTTTGATGAATTGAATAAATTGGAAAAGTCAGCATTTCCCTTCAACTTCCAGCTGAAAGTCCAGAGTATGCACACAGAGGAGCGATGTCCTCACTGATACTGGGCCATGCAGGAAGGTTCTTCTGAAGCACCTCTAAAGCAGATTAGATAAACTACATCTAAACCTTAAGTGGGCACTCTTCAAAATTAATTGATTTGATTTAGCTTCCTCTACTTTCAAGTGGAAGTAAACAAAGTTTCTTTCTGCTTAGTAATAATCCATACTAATGTCAGAGTTCAAGATCATGTACTTTCCAGACTGTCCCTTTGTAGGCAACACCTGATGTGGAAATAGCATAACAGATTAATTCAACACATTAATTTCCTTTACGAGCAGAACAGGTGAAACTCCTGCAATGAACAAAGACCTTTATATTGTATTTGGTCCTTGTCAGTCCTGCAAAGCCCAGGTGTGCCAGAGGGGACACCCTGCCTCCTCCATGCATGGATACAGATTCTGACTTGCCCAGCTGCCCAAGGGTACAAAGCCAGGCAGCAGCTACTTAGGGCCATTAATATAGGAATATTGTTACTGATACAGTTGCTCAAGCCCATGGAAATACTACACTGAAAACCAACTTTCTGGTGTTCCAGCTGCATGAAACAAAACAACATGACCTAACAAGGTAGCCTCGAAAAAGTTTTCCATTAATTTCTTATTCCGGATTCTAAAGTTGCAACATTCTGGCCCTGTGAGGTGCTTCGCTTGTCATTTCCCCGCTGAGCTCCCAAAGGAAGACGCCTTACCTGGACATGGTCAGAGCTCACATTGCTGTTTTCAGAAAAAACACCTTTTTTTTTTTCAGTTGGTTACCCCCCTCTCCTGTAAGCGAAGCAAGGCTACTATCAGCATCTAGTCAGGACAGGCTTTCACAAATGAAAAACATTAATCAAACAAGGACCTAAAGAAACCCATACAGGTATTTCATCTTGGCCGCCAACATGTAGGAGATGGTAACCCAGCAAATAGGAACACAGAAACAAAAATCAATTATCTCCCCAAAGTGCTTTCTGCCTTCTTCACAAAGACCTGCAAACTTGGAAAGTAAAGGTTAATTGGAAAAAAGCCCCTACCCTGTAACTGATCTTGATAATGATTGCTGAGAGAACCTAAGCATTATACTTGGAGAGCATGTCTGTAGTAGATTCCGGTAATAAATCTGAAAACATGGAAATTTACCCCTGATTCTGCCTTTGTTCTCCCCTGTTTTTTCAGGGGATTTGGGGTTTTTGTTTGTTTTGGGTTTGTTTTGGGTATTTTTTTTTAAACAGGTACTATTAGCAATATCTGAGAATAAACATAGGTATCCCCCAACAACCTAAATAATTTTCTATCTACCTCCATAAAGTGAATGTAAAAAAAAAAAAAAAAAAGGTGAAAACAGTGGCTTTAAGCAAGAAGATCGCAGCTTTCCCCTTTTGCCTCTTAATGCACTCCTCCACCCTGAAAAGGAGATGTTAGATGCTCAATAGCCATGTAGAGCACATCCAGCCAAGACAGGTTTCATTTCTCATTGTTCCTAACATAAATTACAGTTTACACAGAAGCTACCAAACATTGTATTTTGTATTGGGTTTGCGCGGCCAGGTTTTGGTAGCTAGGTCACTACAGAGGTGGCAAAAATACTCTCAATGCCTTTAAACCTTTAGCTAAGGTCAGACATATTAAAAAAGTGATGACATAAGGAGACATTAAAAGTTTCTAATTTGTAACTGCCTTCCTACAAAAATAGCCTTCAGAATTGAAGTTCAACATTTGTGTTTTATGATTAAATGTGAATACCTGCACATATGTCTTGCATCCAGACTGGTAGATCTTGCGTGGCACAATGTTCTATTTCTTGGTAACTTTACGCATGGACTTTAAAACCCTACCTGCTTCCACTTATTTTTTGCTCCCTTCCCATTTAGCAAATGCAGTTTTTATCTGTGCGGACTCTCACTGTGATAATATTAATTGCAAAAGAAAGCAGCTGCAGTAGGCATAACAATTCCAGAAGGTATCTCTTTAAAGAACAAAAAAAGCTGCCACTGAACTGAGCCTTCCAAGTGAATATAACTGAGAACAGGGTAGACTGTGTCTGTGGAAGGTTCTCTACAAGGTAGGTAGGTAGTTACTCACAGGTTACAGGAATTCTCCAAGAGATTTACACAAACTAACATTTACCACTAGGAGGAGAGATAGGAGTTAGGGCTTGTCAGTAATCTACCTAATCAGGCATGTTTTTACCATTTTACACCCAATGAAGAAATCCTCTCGTTATATTCCATTGCTCTGGAAACTTGAACTCAAAGTGGTCCTCTTAGATACTTAAAAAGGGGAAAAAAGGGTTACAAATCTCCCATTTTAATATCACCTGTTCAATTTACCATAAAAAAATAGCAGTCTTTTTTTTTTTTTTGTTAGACAAATCAGCTATGGAAAGGATTTTCAGTGCAATCCATTTGACAGAAGAAGAGCTGACTGTAAAGTGTGTCAACTGTGGATATCAGACAGCAAGCAAGCACAGTCAGATTGTAAAGGTAGCGCAATCTCTATTGTGCACAGGTTCCACTGTCCTCTGCTTGGTAGATTTACAGCTGATTAACTACATATTAATGATCTCCACTCTTTATAGTTTGTGACAGCTTCTTCAAGTTTCTGCAACGTATGTATCACCTAGCCAGTACGCCTAGCACAGTGTGCACATATCCGCAGACATCGTAACAGCATACCATAGTATTATCAAGAGGACTTGGAACACACCAGCGCTTCCTTTAACTGCCTACCGAGTGCCACTTACCAGAACCCTGTAACATAACCCCGGCTGACAGCTCAGTTCAGCAGAAATTGATGGTATTGCTGTAATGGAGTTATCAGTGACAGATACCTCCTATGCAGCTTCCAAGTCACACTCACTTAAGCAATGATAAACGAGCATGAAACACTGTTAGCACAATACAAGATCATAAATACTCAATTCTTAGTTAAAAAAACCAACAGCTTCAGACAGCTGCAGTATCTTGCAGTTTCCATGATTTTATGGATGTTCTCACTCTTGTCAAAAATGTACCACAAAATAGTGAAAGGAGACTTTTTATAGATTTAAAAAAAGGAAAAAAGACCCATCCATCCAGAGCAAATATTGCATTACCCTACAGTAGTTAATACACAAATACATCAGCAAACCTTATAGAATTTATAACAGCTTTTGGTACCCCAAGGTTGGACATCCATCCATTCATCCTTCAGTCACAGAGACCTGCTTAGGCTGAGAGGATGCAGACCATTTGGAACGTAAATGTCAAAAGTTGTAAAATTCAGTTGTCTGGCACTCCTCTATCCAACTACTGACATAGGTGGGAAGCCACAGGTTTGCAATGGAGAAAGGACAAGTCATCCAAAGGGAAGGAGCACTTGTGATTGCGCTTTATCCCCGAGGAGTTGTCTCCACAGGCTCCAGTTGCTTTTAAGAATTAATAAAGTGTATTCCTCAGGGTGGTGGCTGCTCACACTGAGATCAGTGACAGCTTAAGGCGGGAGAGACTGACAGCTGCTTCCCCACTGCAGCAGCGGTGTCAGCACCCTCTCCTGCTTCCCCATCACCTGGGACTCACAGGGTACAACACAAAGGGCATCAACCCTTCTCCACCTAGTCGTAACACTACCATAAGTCTGTCATCTCCAGGTTATCCAACACTTAGCCAAACGCCTCATATAGAGCATGATCTCATTTTGGCAATTTCCATGAGAAGAATTAAATCTAATCTAAATGCAGGAACGACAAACCATGCTTGAGGATGAACCATGACCTCAGTGGCAGCCAGAGTGCATCTTGCACAGGGCACCCCTGCTCAGCCACCGCCAGGCTGCTGCTTCCTGCTTCAGGGGACACGCCAGCTGGTCAGCGTCTTTGTTACAGGCATCACTGTACTACAGACTTAATCTGTTAGTATTAACACTGAAAACTTTAAGCAGCTGGGCTACATCTAAGACCTTAGGAGCAATCAGAAATTATAGTTTATTCTAATTTTCTGTAATGCTAAAAAAAATTTAATTTCCTTACTGGCTTAAAACAAGATTTTTGAAAGAGTTCTAAATCTTTTCATTTAGGATGTCAGTGCCACTTTTACAAATCATGCAAACATTTATGCAACATGTTTGTTATTTATATCTTTTTAGGGTTTTATTTGCTTTTATTTAGTTATATTTCCTTCACAAAGTTCAAAGAATAATCAAACACTTATTCACTTACCAAAAGCAAATTGGGACTTAACATGGAAATGCCTGCATATGGCCATACACACATATGAAATCTCACTCATGCTAACAGCCTTCCAATTTACAGTAGTTACTTCCTTTTTATATTGCTCTGCAGATGGGAGGAGCAACCACTACAATATTGTACAGTAAGAATAAACTACTTGGCACAAAATGTAGCTAAAACACTTGAATTATTACATTTACTGCTAGAGCTATCTGTAGTATTGTGCCACGTACATTCAAATATGCTGGAATTTCTCTGTCCCAGAAAGTATATTACGAGACAAAGCACACGATATTGCTTCAGTCAGAATTTTTTAATCTTATTCCTACAAAATCATGTAAACATTAGCATACAGTTCCAGAAAAATCAATATAATGGTGCATAAACTGTAAGTTTAGAAGAATGTCAGGAACACTTCAACAGTTTATAAATTAATATATACAGTAATGGGTACTCATCATTAGATAAGAACACCTCAAAACCGAGGAATTTAGGTGCAAGAGCTGTAAAACAGAAGCGCTCCAACACCAAACTTGACTATGAGGCAACATTGCAATCTACATCATGACTGCCTGTTGTTGTTTCATATTGAGCATTCAATTTAGCTGCTAAAAAGTATAAAACAAAAGTTTTGGTAGGAAGTTTATTTTTATTTGAAATCATATAGCAAACATCCCTAAAGTAATAAAAAACAACCCCAAAATTGGAATACTCCATAAACAGGTTTCTAGAAGAATGAAACTGAAGCTTATGAGGCTGCACAAAGAGATCATCGGCATCTCCACTCCACGCTACTTCAGAGCACCAAAAGGCATCTCCAGCTAGAGAAATCATGTCAGGTAGTTTATAAATGGAGAGCAGTGGGTGGAGGTAAAAAGAAACAGAGCACATATTGGCCTGATGCAATATTCCTGCTTCCGCATGCAGCATTCCAGGCAGTTTAGCTCTTTATTGAATTAGAAAGTCATGGGAATGTAACACCATTGTTAGTTTGTTAACTCTGGGCTATTTTGCTTAAAAACAAAAACAAAAAAACAAAACCCAAAACAAAACCAACAAAGCCACAAAGGAAAATACAATCTTCAGCCTGTCTGCAATCAAAGTCATATTCAAAGTGGTCTTACAGCATTACCCTTTATGGGATCAGGGACATGCAGCAGAACACAGGATCTATCACTTTTATTCAGATGACACTTTAAACAGGAAAAGGAGTTATTTTCCTTTTCTGCTGTCCATACAACCATATTTCATGGGGTGGGGGGGGGATGTACGGTAAACATATCCCAAAGAGCGCTCTCAAATAAAAGGCATTCTTCCCCATATTAGAAAGTTCTCAGATACCAGTGAAAATACGGATTGCATAAAATGACTAGGATTAACCTGGAAATGCTTCACATTGCAAAAACTCTCTTAACTGGATACCCTATAATACGATCTTCAGAGAATCCCTCCAAAGTTAAATATATTTTTCTGTTTCTACAGCTGAAGTAGAATTTTATGCCATCTTGTTTTGGTACATTTTTCATACCTGACAAATCACTTCCCCTCACTATGAAAATTAATATTGCACTAATAAAGGTGTATTTATTTACAATAAAGGGGAGGTCATATCTAGCTTTTTGCTGTATTTTCTTCCAGTTGTTTAGGAACAAATTCTGCTCACCTTTTCTATAGGAAATCCTGAGTAGCAAGGTGAAGGAGATTTGGCAGATAGCACCAATTTTCCATCACTTATCTTAATTAACAGGTATATTTATCATCGGTGACACATTTAGAAGCACGATCATATTTGAACCTAACTGCCCAAATAAGAGCTTATTATAAAACACTATTATTCCTATTGTCAGCATCTGAGCCAACGCTGAAACACCAGGAGCAGGAGAAAAGCTTTCCACTGACTCTGAGGACACAAACACAGAAAAAGGCCTGAAATTGTAACCCAAATCTTATAACGGATGGGGTTGAGGAAAACTACAGCTGGAGGGAAGAATGGGGAGAGACCCTTAAGCTGCTGTGTCTGTCACCTTCCAAGCCTGCCCACTTCCCATTAATGCAAAGGTGCAGCACTCTGAAGGTGTTTATAAATGACCCAAACTCTGCCGTTGCTTCTGCCAGAGCAGCTCGAGCAGCGAGTGCTTTACTGTAAGCCAGACTGCCAACAGCGTCCAGCATTTAATTACCACGTTGTATTTCAGGCTTGGAGAGGTTTTATCTGACATTAGCCAAAGGATTTGTTGATACTAGAGCCTTTGCTCATTACATTTCCTGCTACAGTTTTCACTTGTATTGCTAAACTGGTAATAGCAACCATGACAGACCAGAAAATCTAACACAGAATAGGCTAAACTTAGCAATTTGGGCTGAAACTTAAACTGAGTTTAATCTACTAATAGACAAAAGTTTCATTGGATTGGCCCTATACATAGGCCTGGAAAAGTTTTATCACAGATGTACCTGCAGTTTTCTGTAAACTATCATGTACTACAGCAACACTAATCTGGTATTCACAGAGATAGTAACAGCACAGTTTTTACACCTCTTTGCCCTCTCTCCATTGTTATCGTTCCTATGCCTAAAAAGACACAGGCGCAAATTCCTAGCAAGACCTCATGTTTTTACCTGCAGACTTTCCTCCCACTGATACGTAAGTGATTTCCATTTCCTCACTCATGTTATCCCACAGGGATCTTATACTCACATATATGCATATTGTGATAAAGAACTGATACAACAATATACACACAACTAACAGACCTTAATTCAAACGATATGGCCAACAACAGCGAACTTTGAGAAACTTCAAATATACCAGTGTGTCCAAGATCTTGTCCAATGTCGTAACAGCACCAACAAAATGGTATTGAAGAGTTTCATGTGAAAACATTTCCCTCTGATTCTAATTTCAGTCACATTTCTCATTCTCCCATACCTTATTTTTCTCTACTTCTTCATGCTAACTTTTATGTTTGATTCAATAAAGACAATGCAGTTGTGAAATGCATTATAGCTCTTCCAGAATCTTTACATTTTTAACCATTTATTAAAAACCAAAAGATTAAAACCAGGACATTTTAAGTTAAATGAATGAAAAAGCTGGTAAGATCAATGAAAGTACTGTGGCAGTCTTACGGAGGTAATCAAATTACTACAATTTTCAGTAAGAATGACGATGACAACGCTTCTCTCTAAACTCATCCCAGGAGTTACCTGGCTGCCTGTACTCCAGCACTAAGCTTACATGAGAAATCTAGGTAAGATCTCTGAAAAATAAAGGCAAACAAGTACAGAGAAATCTTCTTAAGTCTTTCAGCAGTCTCTTGACAAATACAAATGTATACCGGAATATCCTGCTTAACAAGGTATAATGCAAACCAAATTTACCAAAGAAATCTTTTCTGTACACATGTGAACAGGGTTTTCATGTATGAAACCACCAAACAAAAAAATCTCATCTCTCAAAGGTGGTTTTTTTTTTTTTTTTTGGTCTGGGTGTTACACATGACTACCAATGCTGTCAATATATATTAAGTTAAGCCAATTCATACATTATACCCAGCAATTCACACAATATACCAGTGGAAGGAAAGGAATAATATTCTGATCAAATACATTTATTTTAATCCTCAAAGCACAACCCTTTTTCTTCATCATCATCAGTAGAATCTGCATAGGACTCAACAGTGTTGTATATGAAAGAGTACAGCTTGGTATCTGGTCCTGAAGTAGAACAGCTTCTGCATTCTTCATTGTAATATCTCAGTAACAGCCTGTAAATGTCCCCTTAAAAATAAAAAGAAATAATTAAAAAAAAAATGTACCATCATACCATATGAAGAATGTATGACTGCAGCTGAAGACAATAAATGCACTCTCCCACTGCGATAGTTCTTTAAATGAGCAGTGAAAGGAGGCAGGCAACTGTATAAGGGGAACGTGTCTGTTTCCAGGGTCATTCAGAACACAGGGTGGGCTCCCTCAGCTTTCTGCACAAGCTATCCAAACATTAGGCTTGTGTACGTATTACCTACAAATGTACTGTCAGTTACCTAGCTTTGTGCTTCTGTTCCAGAAATTAGACATTTTAACAGTTACAGTGGGCAACGGATACAGTGCTTTTCTTGTCTTGCCACTGGATAACACATCTGACCACATCTTACAGGATCAAGCCAGAACCACAACAAGACAAATCTATATCGAGAACACATAAGCAGATTTTCCCTTGTAAAAGCATTTTGAGTTATGGTAATAACTTTCACAAACCTTCTGTCTACCACATACATCTGTATTTCCCAAATTCTGGAGCATAACTCCCAAGTGAATTAGAGAAGGATTCTAGAAGCCTTCTAACAGACTAACACTGAATCAGAAGAGTTCCCCATGCTAGAAACAGGTACAAATAAACTGAAACCCATTTGTTTGTGTTCAGGACTTGATGACAATAATTCTTATCACACAATTTCCACCTACAGAAATGGTTACGTCCCTTTGCTGCATGAAAAGATTTCTTTATGCTCACCAATAGTTTGGCCCTTCTCACAGAGAAAAGTGTGCATGCTGTAAATATCCTGCATCAGCTCCACATCTCCAAAGGTAAAATAAACAACATCACGTCCAGCCTCAGCAGCTGCCAGTATCTGTATTAAGGCTGAAACAACAAAAAAAGATTACACACATGAATACAGGATAAAACAGTTTGCTGAAGGGAAAAATACAGCCTAAGTTTACAGCAAATAATCATACCACCCATCACCAGCTGAACACTGCAGAGCAGTTTGAACAATGAGTAGATAGGTATTACTTCCACTTTTAAACCAAAGTAGACACTGGGCACTGCAGCTCAGGGTGTTGAAGCATTCGGGAGTCACTACTCACAACCACCCTTACATTCTAGACAAGCAATGTGCTTAAAAATCAAAGGGTTTTTTATGATCCATCCCTCCGTCCTCCCCCGCCCCAAGCAGCATGTGGCCGTTAATTATCCAATAAATGTGCATGACAGCATAAGATGACAGAGCACCATCTTGCACTCTGGTTTAAGCTGCTTGCTTTGAGTCACAAACAGTGGGGTAAAAAGCATCACAATTTCCATTCTCTGCCACCCTTCAGAAGGCATGGAGCCAACCCTTTCACTAGGTAAGCTACACAAAGCAGGAGCTGACCCAACTTTTAGCTCCCAAGGGGAGATCTGTGGTTCTGCAGCCTCTTCCTGCACAATTTAAGGTGTCCATTTTACCTATAAGTATGCAGCATGAACTACGATGGCTTGTTCTGACCTATAAAAAGTGAGTGGCGATGACAGGAATGCAATTCAGGTTATTTAACTTCCAGCTTTATGTCAAACTCACTGCATTCCAAGTCCTGTCAATGGCTAACATTACAAAATAGAAAATAAGGAAAAGAAAGAAGAATGCTTCCTATCTTGGAAACAGATTTTTGAAGATTTGTTTTGATAAATCATCTGGGGTATTGATCAGTAGTCCAGCTGCGTCAAACTAATGACCCATGGCAATGGGACAAAGTGGCTCTGGTCCAGCTACATTTTCTCCCTCCTCACCCACCTCCTGACTTCTCTGTAGCTCTCAGGTGCTCATCAGACATCTCACTGAGCCAAATCCCTTCACCAACCTGGCAGAGAAGTTACACAACAAAACAATAAAAGCTAATAGTTTGCTGCTAGATTAGCAGTTGACTTGGCCAAGTGAAGGGTTTGCTAAGAGCCAGAGCTGATGCAAGGGAGGGCACCAGACCATACGGCCAAGAACAATGAAGGGGAGAAGAAAAACCAGGACTCTTTTAGGCAGCGCCAAACTATGACAAGAGCACAGCTTTTTCACCAGCCAGCACTGTGAGGCTGTGGTGTCAGAGGCACACTGTCAATCACACGTTCATTTCAGGTAATGTTACAACAGTCCAAATAATGGACCCCAACAACTATTTTATCTATTGCAGCTTGTCTTATTTCAGAGCCTATGGGTGTGGTTCTGATATTAATTCTATCCTTTTCACCCAGTAGAGTTAATTAAAATGTGATTAATACTGTCTTTGTGAAGATTAATTTTAAATAAAACAGCACACGTATTGCATTACCACCTGCTAGTGGAAACTAAAGAGAAAGCTGTTCATAGCTTAGCTCAGTCTTTCACATTTCTAAACAGAGACCTAATAAAATACGGCATTCTTTAAGCAAAACAACCTCTTGTAAACCCATAGCTAAAATTATAAATCACAATTCACATGTGAAATTAATCTCAATCTGGGAACATGATTTTAATTAAACTACTAAGCCAGCTGTGGATTTGGTAAAGCTCCAGTAGTTCAGCTTTTAAAGGGTCTAATTAACTAGCTTGCATAAGGGAGCAGAACCTAATGAATCTTATTATTCATTCCAAACAAACAATGCAGTTTCACTTTACAGAAGATTAAAAATATACTACTGTTTATTTTGCAGGTGCAACAATGTCACGCTGGGTTAAACACCCAATCCTCCTTGTGGGGTTGCCCAGCATGTAAGTTCAGAACTGCAGTATTATCATGGTAGCACCTCAATATTGTGCACATTTACATGAGGCAAGATGTGTGCTTTTCTCTCCTTCCCCTAATCCTACAAGCGTCTTTCTAAAGTTTATAGCAGTCTTCCTATTGACCTGTATGTTCTCAGATAAAGAAAGAACACCAATTCAGCTAAAGAGTAGCTTCTCACAATCATTATAAGTTATATTTATATATTTGAGATGAATCATCAGATCATCTCTTTTGCACTTTCATTACAGTAAGATTTTTCCAATCTTTAGACTGTTGCACAGAGCCCCTGCAGCTAGCAATTGTTAAATTATCCTCTGGCTTGAGAAGCAAGACAAGATCTTCCAACTTCTCCCAGTTACATAAACATCATTTTTTCCAGTATTCAAAGTCCTAAGTTCATACTAAAATTTTGTGGAAATATGCCTAACTTAGCTGGAATTTGACCTGTTTATGTACCAGGACTTTAATTTATAAAGCCAGATTATTTTTTTTCCTCCCTTAAGACAACTTTAGTGTTCACATCATCTGTGACCTTGAGTGAAACCATATTTTATACACAATCACGTTAAACCTTCCTAACATAATCATAATCAAGTACGATCAGATCCTGCAGTAAATACTGCTTCCGATATGGATGGTCTGCACTTGACAGCCCATTTTATCTAATGGAAATCAAAAAACAACTGTCAGGAAATCAATGAGCATTGAGGAAAAAAAAAAAATAGATGCTCAATGAATAAAACACATTAAGAAAACAAACTAATGAAGTTGGTAGCCTGATGATTGTTTGTCTCACTGTAACCACCTAAAGCTGTTCAGAAAGCAATTTTAAATACTCTCCAAATGTTTGAAAACAACAAAAATGTAAATTTCTACTTAGAACTATATGAATCAGGATATCAATTTAAATGTCAGGATCCATCAGTTCTTGACTTGATGGGAAAAAGACTTAAATGAATGTAGGCATGTGATATCTGCGCATTATAAATACTCTAATTAAGAACAGAAGAACATGAGAGAGTGAGTGATATAGCAGGCAAGCCAGGAAAGAAAGAAGCATGTCTGAATGACTGGAAACCTCTCAGGCATACAGCAATATATTAAGGAGCAAAACTGAACATGAAGCATTACCAGGAAGTTTGTGAAGCCTTGCAAATTACCAGATACTTTAAACAGCTTTGCAGAGATACAAATTCTAGGCATAATCTAAAAAGACGGCTCCAGGAAGGTCAACTGATTTATATGACTGAGAACTGCAATGAGCATGTTCTTTTGTGAACTACTATTGCCTGCCCATGGTTTTGAAGGTTTTAGTGCTACGGGTCTTTGTAAACCCAGCATTTCACCATCATGTACTTACCTCAAACTTTAAACTGAAAACAGCATGTAAAAGCAGCATGCATTTTTATTGTTTAAGGCCACATTACTCATGGCCTACAGATCAAAGCTAATGAACCAGTTCTATGGACTGTTTACCTATTTCAATTCCTGGCTATAGTGTATTAACACAAACAAAACTAAAAAACGTCCTTGAACAACAAGAACAAAAGGCCAAGAATCAAAATCTAAGTTGTTTCATTCATTTGGACATTGATGAATTGCTACAATTTACCTTTTAATCTGGAGTCCCCTCCAAAGGCACCACATCCCCAGTTTCCTGTGGCTATTGCAGAGAGATGTTGAGGTGGAACATTGGGTCGAGAGAAGCCACAGTAGGCCTGCAGGCAGACAAGAGATGATCACGATCTGGTGCAATATTTGTAAACAATAAGATGATAACAGTAATCAGTATTGTCTTATAGCAATACCAAATTCAAACTACTTCAATATACCATTAGTCTTCCTTTAAATTTAAGGTCAATCACTAAAGAATTTAAGACAAGAAGAATGAGATATAGGCGCTGACTCCTATGGATTTCATCACAGCTATAAGGTACCACAATTCAGAGTTTGCATAAGGAACACATCATCAGGTGCGTGCAGCTTCTTGAGCTCTCTCAAGTCAGGGCTGTTAGTGTGCTTAATGTCCAAAGCACGTTTGTACAAAACTAGTGGGCCAAGCAAGCTAGTACTCTGGCTGTGTGGACAGTAATTCTCCAAACGCTGTCATCCCAGGGAGGGACACGGATTGGTGTTGCAACAGAATGCCATTTTCTTTTCAGTTTTTATTTAATGGGCATGTATCTCCTCAACTTGCCAGGACATGGAGAAAAAAAAAAAACAAAACAAAACAAAAAGCAAACACCTGTCTTATTAGACACAATAAGTCAGTCAGCAAATACTTGGAAGGACTTCAGCAGCAATGAATATCTAAGGAAGCGCTACCCTATGATTTTTTCATAGCAAACAAAGGATAAAAATAAAACTAATCACTCTTTTTAAAAGGAGACAATGCACCAGTATTTTAAATAGGTCTCACCTAGGAATACAGAAATGGGACAGCTTTCTGTGCAGATTTAAAGCAGTTAATATGGGAAGCAGAAGAGCTGTTCCTTTAGAACTACATAAATGAATCTGGTTTTAAGTTGTATGTAACTTCAAAGATATTGTATCTCATATTATTTAGAAGTTGTGTGATGTTTACAGTTGGTTTGTTTTCATATAAAACTGTTACATATAGTTCTCAGAGTTAACGCAGTTTGAAACATAACTGTTCTGCATATCATAATTCTTATGGAAGCATTTCTTGCCAAATACGAAACTGTAGCTTTTTTTAATCAGTGACTATCAAAATAGGCTTAATGACATTTATGAGTGGAATTGCAAGCCCAACTCTAAGTCAGTTGTTCCTTAGCATTTGGAAAGTGGAACTTGCAACTGGAAAAATTATTGCTAGTGAAAGCCTTTATTAGGCAATAATCTCAGGGGTCCAGCAAGGATGAAACAGTGACATCTCTTACACGTATATTTGCAAATCTTCATGCTGAAATTGGATACAGTGATTTTTTTTTTCTTATTATTCTGAACAATTGATTTTAGACAATATTAATCTTGGTTTCTGAATATGGGTGAAAGCAGAAACAAAGGTCAGCCCTTACCTTTTGAAAAAACTAACTGAGAATGAACAGCTGGTGCTTTAACACAAATAGATCTTATAAAGGAGAAATCATATAGACATACAAGCAAATACAAGTTGCAAGAAGAATCACTTTGTTTCAATCATTTCCTAATGTCTAACAAAATAACAGACAAAAGAACCTCTGGACGCTGAGCTGTGTCTACTAATACATAATACACTCATTTTTCAAAGCCCGTGTGCATATACTGTGCTTACTGAGTCCTGATTTATTAAATCATAATAGAGTTGCAGCTTATTCTATCAACTTGTTTTCACCCACAGAAAAATCTTAAGGTTAATATTAATCTTAAATCAAACTGAAAAAGCCCACCGCAGTAATTTCAAAAATAATTAATTTGTTAAAATATTATAGAACCTCCAATAAACTTAATGAGTTTTTTACTGTAGTAAACAGAATTAACTCAGGCTTAAAATTTTCTTTAAATACCAATCAGTCCTCATCAAACAACATCAGCCAAACCAACACACTGTATAAGAGTTGCACGGATCTACCATAATTCATTTTAAAAATCCAAACGTAGTCAATAATATTGAAAATTGTAGGCAGATCATAAATTCACTAGAGTAGGTAATTTGAATTTTGTACTAAGATATCACTGAAGTTTGCAAAATTTATTTACTGTCTTTTTCAGGGATAATTTCATTACCAACCATGAAGAAACAAGCTGATGAATGTTACTTTAGTCAAGATGCTAAGGTTTTATGACTAAATTAAATTAGTCCTTCAGCACCATACATCACTTCGGGGGTGAATGGGGGGAGATGAACTTTCAGGAATATTCCCTTTCCAGCTGAGAATTAGGAACACACTGCCCTATGTTTGAATTTATTTAAAATGCATCCTATACCCTTCTATATCCTCCTATACTACAGAAAGCAGATGACTAACAATGGTAGTATTGTGCCCTTATATTTAACACTCTAGATAAAGCAGAGGCCCACTGCATCTATAAACGTAGACTTTATTGTTAGCTTCATTTTGAATGCAAATATAACCACAGTAATATAGTATAACTCTATAAGCATTCTTGCATTCAACTGCCCAGTAAAAATAGCATTGCCATTGCTATGACAGGCCACAGACCTTTCACTACCTATGCCTTATACTAAGCAAACAAAGCCCTCATTCTGGCCCATTAGCTTTCTTATTAACTTATGAGAATTTGCTATGCAAGCTGTAGATTGATACCAGGCATCTCTTGTTAGGAGAGAAAATTTATGTGCGGGATAACAGCAAAGGCCTTGAAAACACTGGCACAGGTTGAAAGCTAAAGCCTCACAACTATGAGCAGCTTGCTGATGGCAATTACTAGTCACTGAAAAAGTACCACCTCAAGAGCCAGGAAAAGACTGCTTTAGCCTCAAGAACAGGAGCAGCAGCAAAGCAAGAAGCAAAAACAAGTAACATGAAAATCTCAGTCATGCAACGTAATAAAGCACCTGCTCTGGTTTGAGAAAGTAACCCCATGTTCCCAAACATTATGCAGCACATAGTCCCGGGCAGAGACCAAGGGCTGAGAACCATCTAGAAACTCAAATATCTTATTTAAGGACAAGATCCCAAATTAGGGAGGGTGAGGGAGAAAAAAAAAACAAAACACAACAAAAAAACCCCAAAACCAAACTATGTCCACTGCAGTTCCAGCTTTCTTTGTCAAAGAACTCTTCAGCCTGGCAACTTTGATGACCAAGACTATCAAGAACCATAGCCATTGGAGCAGCGCAGTTTTGTATACACACAGCTAACATCGGGTAAGGTCAAGGACTGACTCCTTTGAATACATAGCGATAATGATTAATAATGTGAAAGAATTACTAGTAGGAAGTGTGCTGTTTCTGAATGTCAGTCTAAAAATTTTGTTTAAAGGGTTAAACAGGCCTGATTTATCAGACTTCTGAACATCCCCATCACTGTAAGCTCTAACTGGCACGTATATACACATATTCAGTTGCAACAGCCCTTACAGCTATTGTGCAAATGCAGACAGGATATTTACCGACAGCTGGATCTGTTTTCAAGACAACATCAATATATGAAAAGATAAACTCCCAGGTAATAGGGCAATACACCAAAAGCAAACAACAAAGGTGGAAAAACAGCAAACGGCACCGTATTTATGACCTGTCACCATGTTAAAACACGAGGGACCCCCTTCTCCACCTTGACTGGAGGGCTGAGTAGGATTCAGCAGAGCCAATCACAGGAAGAGAACTTAAAATCATAAATTAGAAGCAGGACAGGGAAGAGTTAACAAAATATATATCTAAATTTCATTTATATTTTTGAAAGTTAAATAAAATACACCTTGGAATAGCATATCAAAGGATAAGAGTCATTCTATCTGACGAGCTTCTGCTTTAACATTTGACAGCAAAACCCTGAAAGTACACCTTTTGTAAAAGACACAACTAAGCAAGAACTTCCTTAGCAGAAGACAATAATACGAAACTATTTGAAAAGGTGCTATAAATATTAAAGAAACAGCCTTAGACTGCAGGCCATTCTAAGTTACTGGCCTTGTTGAGCTCTCTTCTGATTTTCTCCGGACCAAACTGATCAAGGAAACGTCTGAAGTGAAATGCATCTATAGCAACAATTTCAGTGTAGCGTCGCTGCCATTCATCCCTAAAATTGGAGGGAGGAGAAAAGTAGATGCCATTAGTTGTTTAATAGTGGAGATATAATCATGATCCAAAACAAGCAATTCCCTGCAGAGCTTCTCTGTTAGAAGCAGCTAGAAAAGTGAGCTCATAACAGAGCACTGTTGTTCTTTGTGGGCTGGGTATGAAAGCAGCATCAGAAATCAGACAGGTTTTCCTATAAATTTAAAAATACTCTGGCTAGACTTTGAGCATAAACGTGAAGAGAATCTAATTACATGACTCTATTTAGTAAGTACGTAAGAACACCGCAAGGTCAAAGAAAAGCACTTTGGCTCTCAGTCTTCCTTCAACATTTAAATGAGAGTACATTGTGTATGTTTCTATATCAAATGAATAATTTTGTGTGTACACTATTTTAACATTGTTGGAGAAAAATTCAAGAGCTCAGAGCTTTCTACTCAGATTCATGACATTAAAGCTTATTTGCTACACATCAGCTGCACTGTGGCACCTGAGGTATCATTGTCAAACTTCCTGTGACATTAGAATCCACAGTTCAGTCAGTATATTAACAAAAATTTGGATTAAATACATATAAAAGATGTTGGTTTAAGAACTGACATATTGGCAAGTACCACTTATTAGCATTAATATGAGATAACTTTCTTAGCTTGTTGGCTCTACTGAAAAGCAGGATCAAACAGTCAAATTCTCTATTAAGGGAAATGCTAGGAAATACTTAAAGCACCAAGTTTTCAAATTTATAACATTTATTTGTTCCTTCATTTGAAATATTTGTGCAGAACTTTACCTTGGGGTCTTATCTTCGTGGCTTCTTGCCCACCGGTAAGTTTCTGCATAGCCTGTATACTCACTGTACTGCTCAGTACCTGAAACAAATGATTTTCCACATTACATACAACATATGTACACATTTTTTCACTTGACAAATCTTTCATAGGAATCACTGCTTCTCCAAATGAACATACAGCTCTCAGAAGCAATGGAAAGTAGAAATTCATATCTGCACCAAGAATACAAGAAGCTTCTTTTCCACAGATGATGCGTAGCACCCATCACAGAACATGGCAAGTGCAGATCTATGTATGCTGTCCAGTACATAACAAGATACTTTTCAACTTTGCCACTCAACTTCAATAGCTTCTCAATAAACTGCCTGTCATCTATAAATTTTACCGGCTAATATCTGGTTAAAGACTATGAGCATTTGTGCCACCAGTATCTTGCTTTACTTTTTTCTTTTTTGAGGCTACTACTTGTAAACACAATGATAAACCAGTCACTCCACTATTGAAAATGTGGCAACCCTACTTCATCATAATCTAGCAAACATCTAGGCTGACAGTTTAGGAAACATGAGAAGAAAAATATAAAGAGATTCAAAAGTGCAAGTGGTGAGCTATGTTTATACCTTTTATTTCTTTGTTAAAGTTTTATTTCTCTAACAAAAATAAAATCCATAAAGCCAAAGAAAACCTTGATGCTCAGAAACCTAGCAGATTTCCAACATGCCAGTGTTACCCAGTTTGTTGCCCTACAGTCTCTTGAGGGCAACCTTACATCAGGATAGGTAGGACTGCTAAGCGCCCTATAGTCTCATTGCCCAATAAATCACCTCTTTCCCTTGTTATGGTTTTGTTTTACATTTGTTGAGCATGATTCCTGCACTGTGGTTCCTGACATGAATTCTCAGATACCACAGCAATTAGTGGCACTGAATGGACCGAAAGGCCACTGCTCTCAGCTGCGGCGGTCAGTACCAAGAAACTACTTCTGTAAAAGCTCAGACACCCACAAAACCATGCTCTGGAAGATGTTCGGCTGCTCTGTGAGAGTCCAGCAGGATATCTTGTCAAGCATTAAGGGCTCTAAGTAGCTCATTAAGACCTCCAGTAATTTTAGCTATTATGCTCTGGGCCAACTCCTTTTCAAAGGTTTATCTCAAGACCAAGAAAGAGAGCATTTTAACTGAGAGTAAGGATCACAATCTTTCTAAATGGCTGCCTTTACCTCATTTTACCAAACTTCAGCACTTTGTTTCAAAACCTGGGGATGTACAAATGCTTCAAAGAAATACTACTAAAGTAATGCCACAGCAAAAATCACAACTTTTCCCCATTTTGAGCTCATGACAGCTGAATTTCAAAAGTAGGGGACTGAAAAGAATACCTTGTTTGGAAAATCTCGGCTCATACAGGTACAGTTTGGCACAAGTTATAAACAATAAGAGTAAGAAGAGAGCTGTTAAGCAACCCCTTAATTACAAACAGTGACACCAGCTATGCCTATAAATTAACCAAAAAATAGGTTTTAGAAAGACATGTAAGTCAACAGTGCAAAACATGATTACTAAGTCAAGAGTAATGCCTAACTATTGCACAGATCGGTGATACTCTGAGAATACAAATGTTTAAATTTAATCTCTAAATTTTTCAATCTCTAAATAAAAGTTGAACAAACAGAAACATAAAACTATTCACTTTTAACCTCATCTGACAAGGGAATTTGAACACTTGCTTTCAGTAGTCTCAAGCACAGGAAACACAGGCTGTTAAAAACTGTTTAAGATGATGCATATACTTATTTTCCCCATTTACTCAATTTTAACAGAAGAGACTTATCAGCACTTCTTTAACTCATCTGCCCTGTTATCCACTAATCATTTATTTGGATTTGTCTAGATGATTAACCATACTGAGGGCACAGAAATTCCACAAGGCTATTTTGAAAAGTTGCTATGCAAAATGAGGGGAATGGTAAAAAGATTCCTCACCAAAAGTTCACTTCCTGTTAAAAAAAAAAAAAAAAATCCCCAAAATTGTGATGGCAGAATACGCCTAAATATTCACACACCCCCATGCCCTCATACAAAGGACAAGTGTGAGAACAGCTGAAATATTCAGAGGTCAGCCTGCAATTCAATTAGAAGGCTATCAGCCTTCAATAAGACTTTTCCTGACATAGGTAAAATTCAGTTTTACTGATGTGCTTGGAAAAAGCGTCTGAGCAAATAGTAAAAAAAAAAAAAAGACAGACAAGGACAGTGAGAACTTCTTTTCTGAGAGCTCTCTTTAGGGGACAACCTAGCAAAACTTCCAGCTTTGAAAAGAAAACATTTCCTCTAGTGTCTTGCATGTGGAAGCAAAAGACTACGTTATCAAGATATTGTAACAGGATAGATTAAATGACAGTCAAAGTATTAAGCTGACTTTCTCAAGGTTCATTGTTTTCATTAATTTTTATGGAAGTGCAGTGTCTGATGATGAGAGCACCAGGAAACAAACAAGCAAATACACATATATATTAAAAAAAAAAAAAAAAAAAAGATCGATAACAGAGAAACTCAAAGAAATCACACTAACTCTAAACTCACGTCCCAGAAATCCAAAGTTAGTGAAAATCAATGGGTTTTCATGAATGAAGCTCTGGAAATTTGTCAGACAAAAATGGATATTCAACTGGCAGCACTTTTGCCTGTAAACTACTGGGATACAAACTGCTGTTGCTGGGAGAACAGGAGCACTATAAGATAAATTAGATATGCTAACATTTCTGGTGAATCTTTTTTCTTCCCATTTAAAAAAGGTAAAAAAAGCCAAGCCACAAATACAGCATAATAGCACAATTCCATCAGAACTTTAAAAACAAGCTATAAATACAAAAAAAGCCTAGAGTCAAAAGAAAGTATATACAAGTATCATTCAAAAATACATTCTTTATGAAACTTGTAATAGTTATAGCATCAAACAGTGAAACTGCCAAGTGTTAGTGCTTATGGGACCTCATCCATCTAGAAAGAGTTACAATTATTACTAAAAATAAATATTTATTTCTCAGACTCCATAGTCTAGCTTTCCATTTGCATATGATCTGTATGGCATTACAAAATTGCCAGGGATTGGGAAAAACCCCACTATACTGACCGTCCAGTATTTCTTAAGAGCTACAACTTCTACCTCTTCAGAGGCAGTACTACTGACACTGAATAAAAAGGAGTACACGCGAAAAGCGCAACAGTATAGTTCTGCAGTCACCAGTATAAACACAGATTTATGCCAGAAGTGAGGCAGAGGTCCTTCTCTTCCTTTCAATCAGTTGTTCAGATCCTTATCTTGCGCCGTTAGTCTTCTGCCTCTCCAGACAGTGGCACGATCAGCCCGCTAAATCCAGCTGAAACCAAATTTTTCCCCTCTGAGTAAATTTTCAGCTGAACCAATTATCTGATCTCATTTACTGCACGGGTAATGTGCTTAGAAGCCTCTGAAAGTACATCACTAAGAGGCGGTCAGGACTGGCCATTGTTCAATCTGTAGATTTAAAGCAAACATGGAACAGCAGCTTCAACTGCTCTTAACACTGCCCGAGTATATGTAAACTCAAAGAAGGAAAAAAACCACAGAAATAAAAACCTGAATGAGAAACACTGACACTTATTCACAGCTCTACCAGAAATGCAGCTGTGGGAATGTTTGGCACTGCTGCTGACATTTCTGTAGGTAGCTGTGTTGAAGAACTTGACTGTTTGCATGACCGGTTCCATATTCATTACAGCAGCGATCTTAACCAGATGCTGTGCAATCACAACAAATTTAATTTCTCTCCAATTTCTCAGGCTCTTCTGCAAATTTAAGCTACACAGTTATACCCATTAGGCCGCTGAGTCAAGATGCATCACAAAGAATGTAATTTGTCAAGAGGATTGTGACACGCAGTGGAGACTTGGCTAAGAACCAAGGTGGAAGAGCTCCAGGGATGAAATGAAAATGATGGAATGACCATTTGCATTAGAGAAGAACACCATATCAAAAATACTAATTGCAAAACACTATAAAGTACTCAAGAAAACAAAAAGAATATTGCCGCAGTGAAAAGACATCCTCACCTTTACTTGTTTGTGTCAAATCACTATTTTCTGCAGGAGGATGGAAGAAGGTCTTTCAAAACATTCATTTAGTGTTTTCCCCCCATCAGTTATTACACAGACTGATAGCTGTGCTGTTTTTACCCCCTCCAAAACAGCCTCACCCAGAGGAGGGTAGTTCAATATGTTAATCTTGTTATAGTACCATATCCAAAATACACGACAGAAATCAGCAATGGCCAAGAATTTTCTGACTCATTTTTTTTAAAAAGGTAATCACAAAAGCCAATTTATCAAAAAGTTTTCCCAGAAAAGGCATTAATTTTGGCAGGGTGGAAAACCAAAATAAAATACTGTCTTAAAAAGATTACAAAGCGTAAGACTGAAAACAAAAGATGCTGTGCCCAGTACAATCAATAGTTCAGGGTAGAGTAAAATTTGCAAGATCTAAGCTCAAATTTCTACTCTGCATTCATATGAGAGAAAGAAGTGCTTTTCCAAGAAATGTGTTCTGCTACCCGTAGAAATTCCTGACTATTTAGGTAGCTCAGGTAACCAACATTTTTACTATAGAGGACTGAAAAACATACAATATACATAATCTACTACAATATTTACCCAGAGGATCTCTCTGATTAAATATTTTTTTGCTTTAAAGTTGTTCTTTAGAGTAAGTAAAAATTATAGCATCATTTTATGTATCAATCACGATAAATGCTCACTGTGTTCCCATGTTTAGAACTGAGACACACACAGCATCACCTGGGCCTCTCTAGTTCTTACCAGTGACATTTGGTGTTTTGATCCAATGGATAATAAAACATTCCAAGTTCTATGACAGTGGTGGAAATAAAAAGGAAAAACACTTTCAGCAGAGCACTGGACGGACAGAGCATCTCCATACACAGCCCCTCAACAACATACTGGAGAAGCATTTAGGTTTTGATGTTGTAATTACAAACCCTTAGCTAAGAAGTAACACAAACACGTGCTCCTAACTTACAAGATCAAAATGCTAAAGAGACACTTCCTGCCTTTCTATCTGTTTTATGGATACTGATTTTCTCCTTTTCTACTTCCTCCCCTTTTTGGTAACCAGAAGGCAGTTCCTTTTCTCCGGGTTTTCAAGCCCACTGATCACAAAACATTACACAGTCCAGACAGGAACAAACCCTCCCTGCTTTATCTTAACAGAAGCATTACCTGATAATAGCTGGGACTAGCTAACAGCAGGTAATTGTGGCTTTTACCTATATTGCCCAAGAGTATTCTTTAGCTAGGCCTAAAACCATTGAGTCCTCAAACACATTTATATAGGATAAAGTTCTTTCCGCTTTCCGTCACTTCCCCCCCCGCCTCCCTCCACAAAACATCTATTGGAACAGCAGTCCTACAGTCTTAAGGGGGGGGGTGAAGAAGGAAGCTCTTTGTCAAATGAGGATTGACTTTTTTCCCCCCCTTACCCCCACAGCATTTAAACATAATAAACTTCAACTTGAAATGTATTTTCTATATATAAAACCAGTATAAGATATGAAACATTTTCTGCAAAGACTAACCTGTGATGATAAGACATTCATTGTGATCCAAGACTTCAGTGATGAGCCTAGATACAATCAGTTCTGGGTTGATTAAAAATCGAATTTCTTCTTGTACTAGTCCTGCCCCGGTCACACCACCTCCAACAAAACGGTTTGCAAAGTCAACCTAACAAAACATATTCAGGAGGATTATGAGATAAATAGCACAAAATCCTTTCATTTACCTTGGTAAATCAAGTCCTATATAAATTTCAAAAATTCTGTTGAAATCTGCTGCTGTCACTTAAAAATACAAACAGCAGGACAGAGCCTGATTAACAGTGCACTTTTCTTTTTTCGTCCCTTCTACTTCTCATAGAACTTAAAACAAATGAGATATTACACAGTAAAATAAAGTTTTGCATCTCAAATGCTCTGAATCCAAGTTTTGTGGGTTTTCTTTGAAGAGCACGTATTTAAGAATAAAACACATTTCAGTAAAGTCAAAGATTAAAATAGCAAATTACAGTACTCTTTTTACATTTTATGGACATTGAAGAAGTATTAAGTTGTCCTTTAATAAGCATTCTGCCCCAGCTGTCCACACCGAAGAATTTTTAGATTAGCATTGCCCCTGTACCAGTTGTTCTGTACCTAAAAGAATCTCTTATGAATTCTCCTTGAAATGTACTTGAACAAGGCAAGTAATTTTGATCATTAAGGTTTCTGCTTGAAATAGAAAAGCTCTGGACTATTTTTTGCTGCATAATACATATTTTGCAAATTACGTTTTTATATAGACAACAGTTTTAAAAGGGTTTGATTTATTCAACAAAGTGATTACTATTTATGCAAATTAACAGCCCATATAAATTTATAATTTGAAAAAAGTCACTTCATCTTCCAAATGCTATTAGCTTCTAACTGATCTTTGTTTAGATAGGTGATGAGAACACATTTACAGGAAGGGAACAAAAGTTGCTGGAGTGACATGAACATTGCTGTAGGTTACAAACCAATTCAGGAGTCAGAGTCAAGTCTAAAGCACACCAAGAGCTAGCCACTACAACAGCAAGTGTTCCTGAAGTCTATCCTGGAAATACCAACACACTTCAGTTGTTAAAGATTTGCTGAACTTGACTAAGACACAAAAAAGTAACATGAAAACTACCCAAACGCTCAGTGCGTCAGGGCCCCAAATGCACTTTAACTGTGCCTCACCTTGGGCCCCCATTTGCCCCCAGCATGCGGCTCACATACGAACACACACTCTTGTCCCGGACCTCGCCTGAGACACCCACCGCCAGCCCTGTCCTCTGCTGATGTCCACCTGCTGACCAGACATCTAGGATTGACTTTGGTGACCTGACCACCACCTTGCTTTGTCTGATGACCACCAGCCTGTCAGCAGAAACCTTATTGTCACTGTCCCTGCTCTGCTTGTCCCAGTCAGCAACCCTGCCTGCTGAGGCTGGAGTTACTGTGGACTCCTGCATTGTCTTGCCTTGGTCATCCTGCTCCCTCCTGGAGTGAGCGCTCTTCCTCTGAGCAGGGATATTTTGTTTGATAATACTTGAAATAGCCAGGAGGAAAAATATCACATCCTAGGCAATATCCACTTTTACAGCATGCAACAGAAACAGTACATGGAAAGACATAATCCAACCTTCTCCCACCTCTAAGGTTATGGTACAGTTGAATAGTGAGACAGCAGAAAAACGGTTACTACTGAGAAGTTGCTGAGTTCTTAATAATTTCAATACACCTTTGAGTGCTAAAGTCATGAGACATTTCAAAGTTTGAGCAAAAAGCATTGCAGAAGAAAGTCCTCCTGTTCTCCTTCCTCCTCTTCCTTTGCAGCACTTGTTCCTGGCTAAAGAATCATAGAATGTCCTGAGTTGGAAGGGACTCATAAGGATCATCGAGTCCAACTCCTGGCTCCACACAGGACCAGCCCAATCAGAGCATATGACTGAGAGCGTTATCCAGGTGCTTCTTGAACTCAGTCAAGCTCGGGGCTGTGACCACTGCCCTGGGGAGCCTGTTTCGGNAACTTGCTGTCGACCAAGACTCCCAAATCCCTTCCAGCATGGCTGGTCTCCAGCATCTCATCACCCAGTCTGTATGTATAGCCAGGGTTGCCCCGTCCCAGGTACAGAATCCGGCACTTGCCCTTGTTAAACCTCATGTGGTTGGTGATTGCCCAGTTCTCCAACCTGTCCAGATCTCTCTGCAAGGCCTCTCCACCCTCAATGGAATCAACAGCTCCTGTAATTCTTTTTTGGTAAATGGAACTCTAGAAGGCAATTTTTTTTATTTGTTTATTTTTTAAAAAAAAAAGAAAAGCAAACCCCAAACAACTAATTTGAGAACTCAAATCTGTTCCTTGATATTGATATGGACAGGACATCCTACTTTAGAATTTCTTTTGCTGACTGGCTCTCAGACCGAAACAGCGGTGCTGGCAGCAGGAAGGAAGTCTCCTGAACCACTGACCTCGTCACTGTCTGGGGCACAAGAATAATTTTTTAAAAATAAACTGAACCCCTTGACAACTCATCAAAATCACAGCCTTAAACTTATCTTGTCAATCTTTGATCCTGGTTTGAACCAAAAGACCTGAAGCTGTCCAGGGCTTGTGATTTTCTGTCAGCTCTTTCTGTACCAGGTACATGTGCAAACCAAGATGAGCTGGGGAATACTGACAAGTACTAAGACTGCCCATGGAATTAATTTTGATGTTTCTTTTACACTGCAGAACATCTTGTCATTTAAGTTAATTGAAGATAAATGCATACCTTCATTAAGCTGGCAGACCATAAAGCATGACAAAAACATGACATAAGGCCACATTTACTGCTACTTACCTGTAGCATACCTTGTCCATTACTTTCGATGGTGCCTTCATAGGTGACATGCAATCTAGACAGTTTTTTCTGAGATCTACCATTGAGGAAAAATATCGTACAGAAAGTATGATTATAGTATCTTCACAAAGACATCCATTTTAAAAGAAAACCCACCTAAACTTCTTTACACACATTAAACATAGGGGTTTAAAAACAAAAAACCCTGAAGGATTAAAGATAATGCATTTGCCTTTCAGAAACAATCTGTAAAGTTTTAACATAGCCAATTGTTCAGTTCCTCCACCTCTTTTACCACAAACCCCCAAATCTGAAATTGAAGTTCTATGTTTTTTCATGCAAGTTTGTCCTACATTAACTTGCTAATCAGCAAGAAAGCTGCAACACTTGTGTTTTCATGTTGATTATCACCCGTACTTCATTATGTTTCCTGTCATTTCTGAACTCAAGTCATCTCTCTTTTTCCCACTCAAGCAACAGCACCAAAGATGTGCTACTGTTTTAAAAAATCACTTAAGACTTCTTGGATTCACCTACAGACAAACATACTGGAAAACTACGGGCACTCAAACTGCTTGTGACAGTTCACCCACTTCCTTCTGTACTTCTCTCCATAACAATCCATACCAAACATTGTTTTCTGTAGTACTTCCAGGCCTGAATCAATTTCACATGAACATGATTCAGTTATCATTGATTTAAGTAATTTCTTATGTTAACAGGATGTTTGACTTACCTTTCCCAGTCTGGAAACTCCTGGAGACACTGTCTTGTAAACGTCACCAGTCCTGTAGGTTCTACAAGCAAACCAGCCCCAGAGGAAAATGTATTAACTGCTGGAGTTTTAGTCCTTAGATTATTTTAAGTGGTAAGCTTTTAAAATTACAACAAACATAGTTTTTGGCATAAACACAAGAGCTTAACTCTCCTCAAGAGCAGTTTTGAATCTTCCCCTGACAACCCATGCTCAAATTGAAAACAAGTAACATGAAGACCAAAATATTCACTTCTCTTGTCACTTTGGAGTTTGAGCATTTTTCTTTTTCCAGATCAAGGAAAAACTATTTAAGTGATTTTCACTACTAGAAAGACTCAATAGTTGAAGTAAAATGTGCTGCCACTTA
Source organism: Aramus guarauna (assembly GCA_013400195.1). Lineage (NCBI taxonomy): Eukaryota > Metazoa > Chordata > Aves > Gruiformes > Aramidae > Aramus > Aramus guarauna. Next base: position 79,549 of record VXBL01006680.1, on the reverse strand, counting down.
GAAAAAAAAGAAATTGTGAACTTTAGAGATTACTGTTGAGTGTCAACAGGCAATGCACAACCTATGGATGGATGAAGCAGCAGCTCGTATTTCCGAGCAAGTCCTACTATGTCAATAAAGATGCAGTATTAGTGGATTCCAAATCAAGCTGTTTCCATCCCTGCCAGGATGCTAGTGAAATTCACTGAATTTCAACTCAGAAAAGACTCATGCTCTCAAGAGAAAAAGAGGAGCCATTGCTCATTGCAGGAAAGATACATTATCATCTTCTCTCCTTGTTCTACTCAAAAAATTTCAGTTTTGCAACAGAAAGAAAACATCAACCTTTTATTAGGTGATGTCATCCTAATAAAAACTTCATTTGAGACCTGTTTCTTTGCTCCAGCAAGTCTACTGTGCGGGCTTGTGAAAAACATTCAAAACAGTATGTAAAGCACAAACATATCCTTCCAAAAGCCTTAAATAATCCTCTGCTTTCCTTCAAAATTATAGGGGTTTAGGGAAAAAAAGGGTTGCTCGCTCTTAAAAAAAAAAAGTGCACAGCTTTCAGTAATCAAGTGCTTTTCCACAGGGGAACTCTCATAGCAGCAGCAATATTTTATAAATTAAGCATTCACCTTTTGAGCACAAAGTCCTTAGCTGATATAGTCTCCACTGTTTTCTTTTACAAGGAATTCAATTACCATTTACAATAATAAGAGTTGCAAAATTACTACAGTAATTTATAGAGCTAGGTTACTTCAGTCTTACTAATTCGTTGGACAAAAAAGAACAACAAATGGGCTCTTTTAAAGGTATGATAGAAATTTTTAATTCAAGAAAGAGCACTCAAGAATGTCATTAAATATTATTTAAAGTTACAGTGTTAAGAAACCTAATAGGGTAGTTTCATAAAGCACATTCCCAACAGATTTCATATCCACAGGGGGTCAGGGACAGCTGCATAAATTTAGGATTTGGTTTGCATGAAAACATTACTACTCAAGTATTAAAAAAAGCTAGTATACTATATCTCTTCTCAGTCCCACACATAGATCACAATTTACTTTTTACCTCAGAGATTTAATTCTATTGACATTGCTGAAAGTTCGATAGCTGAAACAGGATGTAGCTGCATTTAATTTGTGGTGAATTAAAATGACGAACTGAAGATGGACTGAAGTAAAGAGATTTTTATATTTAATAGCTTAAAGCTGGCTTTCTTTTAAAACAAACCCTTCTGAGAATATGAAGCTACCAGAGAAATACTGGCATGTAAAGAAAAAATTCTTTAAAAAAAAAATTATAGTAAGGATATTGCTGCAGATGTGATGTATGCTACTGCAGTAAAATCTCCTTCTTTTCCAAAATACAGTATAAAAGCTCTGATACAGTTCTCACAAAAATAAATCTATTTTTGAAAGCTTATGCAGATGTTCAAGTTTATGGTAACAACAGATCTGTCTACACACACTAAAGAAAATATCGTACTAACTTCTAAAAGAGTTTGGGATATCTCATGTCTTGCTATCAGTTGTTTTAGTTAACCGGGCAAACCTCAGAACAGCTTTGCTTTGGGATAAAAGAAAACCTGAAGTATCAACACAAGCAGGGGAAAATCCCTCAGAACTACAAATGTTCTAGTCAAAGGACTAAATGTGCACACTGCAGGAAATCTGAAGCTTGATTCAGAATCTTTAAGTCTGTGATTTTGATGACTACCTATGGTGCTAAGTTCCCTCTACATTCTCACTCTGATGTGGTGCAACAAGTAGTTGCATACATTACAAACCTTATACATATGTATATTTATATATACACACACATATGCATATAGACACTTTTGTATAGAAACTTTTTATTTTTATATATAAAGGGGGGTGAAAATATATATCTCTCTCAGAAAACAGAATAAGCTCTGTACAAAAAAAATTAATTGCATGCATCATCCATATAAGAAGTGACATTAATATGAAGATCAGTGTACTTAGCAAGCTGGCTTTTGTTACACACTTCCATCATAATGATGCATAGTCATTTCTAAATCTAAAGGGATTAAATTTTTCATGTATCTGCTTTGTAGCTCAAAAAAAAAAAAAAAGAGTAAAGGATATACTTTTTTCTGTGACTCTCCTAAAATAGCAGAAAAGGGTCTTAAGTTTCTCGGGCTTCCTCGGTGACCGTCCTTCAAACAATCTGAAAAACAAGAAATAAAAGCAATTAATTAGATTTCAGGGATATAGTGTAATTAGGCCACTTAATTGTGATTTGATTTTTAAACTATTATGCACATATTTCAATTATCATTGCATTTAGATACTCTACTGTGGAAAGTAGAGTCTCTAGACAGCCCCTCTGTAACACAGGTCTTCAGGAGTAACAAGTTCAATTGCTAAGTTGCTGGTGAAGACACTAAGTGAACGTCCATCTCACTCATACTGATTTTGTAATATAAAAAAAACAAAACCCAAACCAATTTCAATATGAACACCCCAGAAAACTACTAGACTGGCTCAGATTAAAATGAATGACTGAAGGGTGACAATATGTATGTTGAGTACTCCAAGATCCAAATGTCTTACCCTACTTTCAGCTCACTGAGCTGCAGAGAAGAATTAATGCAACCATATTGCTTTCAAGAGTTGCACTGCACCAGCAGCATTTCTAAAGAAAAGAACCTACCCCCAACAGAAATGGCTTCATCCACTGAGCTACTACTGGCATTCTAACATTCATTTGTAAAAACCTAAGCATTAAAAAGAAGCATCCTATTTTTAGCCATTAAGTGAATGTATTCTTTTAAGGTTAGCTGAAATACTTTTACTGCATCATCTATCTTCCAGCAACTTGAACATGTATTACTTAATTTCACTTCTAACAAGTGACAAGGCATTGTTATTGACAGCACATAATGGAATTTATCTGGAAGGAAGAACAGACTTCAGAAATAATATGCTTTGAGTAGGAACTTCACTAAAAGATGTCTGATAGAGTGAAAGCCCTGAGGATGTAAGATTCCCCCCCAATAAACACTCTAAGTACGGGAATGACACAACATTATTCATTTGTTTCCATGCACTAGAATGACAACCTGCCTTTAAAACCAGAATGCTGTCAGGTGAATTTAGTTTTTAGTAGTGAAGTGAACCAGATTTTTTCAGTATTTAAAAATTCTTATGAAGTATATATGCTGAAGAGATCAATTTCACCCAAAATCTGTATTAAATCAGAGAAAATTTTAAAAGGGTTAAAAAGGTTTTTATGAAAACTTTTTTATTCTTTGAATAATCAATCTGGACTTATACAATCTATTTAAAATAGGCCAAATTGCAAATTCTATCAAGGGGTTGTGCTTGCACAACTAATGAAGGGTTCATAAAAGAAAGAGTTTGTGTATGCGTGCATGTGCAGGTCTTGCCTAAATTATCTCTGACCTTTTATCGGGAGGTCTCATTTAAACTGGTTAATTTATCTCTTAGCCCAGTCACGCTTTTACTAGCTGTTTTTCTCTTTACATCAAATTGAAATCTTATTTATGTTGCAAACTCTGAGGAGAGAGTTCTTCATGTCACAAAGGCAATACATGATTTGGCATAACTAGCAGACTGGGCAGGAGAAGTCCAGAACTGGAAAAACTGTGCCTGAAATAAGTCAGATCAAGCTAAAAGGCTATGGCAAGGCAGATGAACTTGGCTTCATCTATTACAATTACTCATCAAAATGAAGTCACTCTATCATGTAAGGAATTTCAACCAAATATTTTTTAAAATCTGAAGTGTTCGGAATGTCTCTTCTCTTGTTAAAAAGCTGTGATAACCACCTCTCTTCTTTCTCCTCTGGGATCAAGACTAGAGTAATACTGATTTGCTTCTGAAAAATCTTATTTACAGCAAACAAATATTCCCAAAACACCATCTATAGTTATAATAATGAGGAGAGATATCTGTATTTCTGTTCTAGTCCTATATGGTGGAGTAAAAACCACAGGTTAACACAAAAGAATCTGAAAAGCTCTGCATTCTGGCACAGGCATCCCTTGCTGTAAAGTGATACTCCATATAGTGGGAACAGAAGAATACTGTGGCATTCAAAATTATCTGTATTTTGACCTGGTAGCTATATGCATCCAGTAACTACATGCATCAGATTTTTACAGCAGTTCGCACAAGAGCTCTCATCACCTTTCTCCTCTTCACAGTATTTGCTTTTCTTATCTATGACATAAAATAAATTGTACTTTCTCTCTGAAAAGCCACTGTTAAATACAGAAAAATACATTTTCAAAAATTATTTATTTATTAAAAAAAGCATGCAGCACTAGTCCTGCGCACACAGTTTAGGACTGAATCGACCAGAAATTATGTTTGTTCAAAAGAGAACACACTCGTAAAAGGATCGCCATTTATGGCAGGTTGCAGACACCATGTCCTAGAATAATATGCTTGGAATTACTTCATATTTTCTGTGTGTAGAATTCACCTTTATTAGTGAGCCAGTGGCAAAATGAAGATAGCTATCTGCAAATATGTGTTTTATTATATACATGTTTGCAAAATACAAGTATATTATTGTAAAATACTAGTATATTACTTCCATATTTTCATATAACCAGACCAAGGAACTCTTTTCTTCAGCTATTTCAAGTAAAAGTGCTTTACAACATCAGGAATTTGTTTGAAATGCCAAAATTCCCACAGATTAATGGGCTACGAATTAGCCTTAAACCCTCACAGTACCTAATTAGTTAAGGTTATTGATAGTCATTCAGTTGAATGTGATTGCTTCATATGTTCTTTCAAATTTCCACAGAAATCATATTACAATGATATCAATGATTTGTAAGACTTTCACCAAGCTAAAGTCAGAAGAAAAGCCCAAGAGAAAAAACACTCCCCCACCACAGGCGCAGGCAGCCAAGCATCCCTAAGCGCAGCACAAAGTAACTAGTCATCTTTGTGAATGCAACAGTAAGAGCGAGTGATACTTATTTACAACAATTGAAAATGGCCCAGCCCTGCGCCATTAAAGTGAGGATGTAACATGGCAAAGCTATGAATGTTTTAACCTCAAACCTTACTTCCAAAATGATCAATTAGGCAACATTATAAGAAGTTTTCTTTCTGAAGCAAATACCTCTATTTTGAAGAACAAAGCTAGACGAGGGCATCAATAAGATATTGAATAAAATTCTTCTTCAAGCTCTGAGACACAAATCCTACTAAAAAACACACACTCAAAAAAGTTCAGCACAAACCACATAATCAATTTCCTGACGGTACCACCCAAGGCCAAAGCCCATTAATTCCAATTAAAGAACTCATCCAAATGAAGTGCACTGTAAATCAAATGCAAAGCACTGCAAGCCCACTTTCAGTCGAAGCAGTTGAAATATTACTGGCAACTGCATATGTAAGCTGTTTTGCTTTGTACAAGATGTTCCCACTGCCACATACCTAACTTCAATTTAGCAGATAGAGGAGCTAAGAAAGCTCACAGGGCTGATCACCAAACACAGCTGTAAATTCATCTCTGGCTCTCCAGCTTCAAGCTGGGGTAGCGGCGGTGTTAATCAAATAAAGGACTTCTACAGAGAAACGCTTAAGTATTCCGAGGAATCAAGGTCAGAGATTTAAAGACATAAGGTAGATGTGTGAACAAAGTAGATTGTTAAAGTCATTGTGGCTAAATGGAAACTCTTTTCTAGCAAAGATTCAGACACTTAATTCAATTGTTCTGAAGAGAAATCCTATATATGAGAAATAAAATATTAAAAATAAGAACTTGTATTGGAAAAGTGTAAAAAAATTAAAAATTACTCAACAACTGTCAGTAAACATACGGTAAAGTTACAAGGCAATTGTTTATGTTATTTCAATAATGATTACAAAAATACGTGCATGTTTTGCATTAGCATTTTCATAAAATTTTAGGGTGGAAAAAGGCATTTTAAAAGTGTAATCACTATTAGGGTTTCTGCAGTCTCATTGACTGCAAACTCAAAATTGTCTTATTTTCAAACAGCACTTTCACCTTAGAAAGCTGGAGCCAAAAGCTCTAAAGAACCTGCTCCTCAGTCCTTTGACAAGTACCTCAGCCAGTGGTGCAAACAGTTCTGTAACCAAACACTAACACGGTAATTTCAGCATTACTGCATAAGTGTGTCATCTTCGCAGGAAGAACAGAAGCAAAGACTACACATCAAATACAGACACGTAGGAGTAATCCATGCTCACACAATGCTTTATAGATTTTTAGAAGTACCTTGGCAAGTAGCAAGGTACTTCAAAGGGTGCACTTCCAATGATGCAACATGAACAGGATTTAATAACATTTAGACCTACACAAAAATTACCTTGGCATGCATATAGTTTACTGGGGAAAAGTTGAGCCAGCTTAAGTAAACATTGAAATACGTTGTTTCCGATTGAGGTATAATTACAACACAGTCATTTACTTGTAAAATTTAATTTCCAAGGAGCTAAATTGATCCCTTGATGTTACTCGAAGAACTGGCTCCAGCAATTTTACAAGCAGAAGGAACCATTACAATCATGTGGTTTAACCTCCCAGTTAAATAATTTCAATATCAGTATTTCCATACCCAGCCTGGATCTTCCCATTCCAGGCTGGTCTTCCTTTGAGCGTTACTTTGCAAAGACTATAATTATATGTCCTTAAATTGAAATCGGAACCTCTCATAAAACTCAAAGCTGTCCACACCGTAACAATATGCAAAAATTTGCAATATGGATTGTACTTCAAAGAATAGTTCCCATAAATCCATGGCATTTCACATGTGCTGATTGCAAGAGTGTGGAAACACAAATTTATAGTTGTGGTCCCCACAATTAACTACTTGTGCTTTTTCTACCTACCACAGCCACTAAAAAGTGCCTTTTTCTTTACTATTATAGTTGAAGACACACACATACTGTTTCTTATATTTTAGCATGATCTCACTGAAGATAATACTGCATCTGAGCAAGCGCAAGGCATTTTACTAAAACCTCATATAGATGAATTTCACCCAGTAAAGGGACTGAGCAGGGGGAAGGATAGTGAGTTAAGGCAGAAATGAAAATACTGACATGACCTTCAGTCTAAAGAACAGAGCTTTAGTCTAATGTATAGAATGGCAAAACACTTGGGGAAAAAAATAAACTACGAATCTTGCTTTTTCCTATCTTGGTGCATTTCAGCCTAAGCTTATCTGGTGTATACATGCAGGAATGGAAATACTATGCTTACCTATGTTACCATCAAACTTGTATTACTCTCCATATGATTGAGGGCTACTTTTATTAAAAGGCTGAGCATTCTCAATTGCTAGCAGTCTCAATGGGAACCACTAAAATTTCATACTGATACACACAACCCTAAAGGAAAAACTAATCTAGTGTTGAACAGCACAATAAACTCATCATTTAGGATTACGTCAGTTGGACTGGGGAGCACACAGAAGCATCTCTTACATCTTTCTCTTGGGGGGGGGG
>VXBL01006680.1:58643-72041 GCA_013400195.1 Aramus guarauna | reverse complement strand
GGGTAGTTCCAAAACCAGAAAAATTAAACTCTTTTTCCAAAAACAGTATCATGTTTTTAATTAAGTATTTGTTTAAGCTTTGATTTGCAGTGCTAAGCACAGTTGATGAAAACACTTTGTTTCAGTATGGGTTCTGTCACAATATTATTTGACGTTTTTATTCAATTATGCTCAAGGTAACCTTAGTCACATGCATATTAAGGACTACTTACAGATATCAGCGTATCTAATATCTAGGAAATCTGTATGCGTTAATGCGTGCAGAGAGAATCGCACCACAAGCAGTGAAATGCACAGATAAGCACGTGTGTTTATCACATGAATGCACAGGATAAAGAACAATCTCTTTCTCTCTCTAAATATATGAGAGTAATTCAGGCTACCATATAGCAATAACTGGAATAATACTAATTACTTGTGTCCTTTGCCTGAAGTACTCGCGAAGAAAGCTTTTTCAATTGATTAGGGTTCCCCTCCCCATACAGAAATATTTATCTGCCTTTTAAACCAGAATGCTGCATCACTACAGCTTCACTTCAATGAAAGAGATGGAGAATAGTTCCAGTCAGTTACTGATAAAGGACTTTTTATGAAGAGAGCTGCAACAAGTGTTACATTGCTACCATTTACACTCCTGTGACAATGAATTAGACAGTGTTTCATTCCTGCTTACATACCTGTATTTTGTGATTTACAATACCTCAGACCCACTCTGGTCTCCAAAGCACCCCAGAGGGTGAGCAAGACAATCCATTACAATGCAGGAAGAAAATATTTTTTTTATTTTATAAATGGTACAAAAGTTAAATAGTATTTATTTCATCTTTGTCTCATGCATTTTTAATTATTTTTATGCATGGTTTAGAATGTAATATATTAGTACAGTAGCATATGCGTATAATTTATAAGTAAATAAATATGCATATATCGGGGGTGCCTGCTCAAAAATTTTTTACTGATAGGTATGTGTGATCAAAGAAGTTTGGAGACCATTGCCCTAGAGAGCTTTAAGTACTTAAACATCAATTACATAACTTAAGATGAGGAAACCTTAACAAATTTAAAATGCGAAAATCTGATATCCAATATAAAGTATAAATCCTTTCCAGTAAAGTCCTGCAGCCATTAAAAAATATTTTAAGTGAGAACTAAGAGTAAGGCTATTCAGAATATCAGGACTTAAATTCATGAAATTTGGACTCATTTATAGAAATCAAAAGCAAAATAATCCAGATGAGAAATTCCTGCCAGAGAAATGAAAGGCAAACAAAATAACTAGTGCTCTGACAGCACAAAAGGAAATGCCCCTGTCCAGATCTTGCACTTCCCAATAGGAAAGTGTATCTCAACCTTAAACAAGTCAGATACAGCAAGCAACCTCAGTTCTGCTTTTCTGGTGCCTAGTGTATGTGATGAATTAGACACAACATCAATTCTAACTTTCTGTATTAAAACTGCCTTCCGTTTCTCAGTTTATATAGGAAGTAATTTAGAGTTTTTGAATTCCCTTGGTATCAAGTAGGAGAACAACAATACATTCAATAAATAATTCAATCTCATAGGCAATTTCTTACTAACTGTCATGTGTCCTAGGTATGAGCTGTTGTCATCTCAAAGTTATTTAAGAACATCATACTATTCAACACCCTTAGGTTTAGTTAGAGCTTCATGTTTAGATTAAATAGTGACTTTTAAGATTTGTATAAATAAAAAAAATGAGCAATGTAATTTTGTTGGCAATCTAGATGCAAAAGCATCTTTCCATCTCATACATTCACATTGTTATTCTCTGTGCTTTTCATTTTGTATTTTCGTTTATTGTGGCAAGTTACTTGGAACATTATAAACCTGTTTTAAGAAAAAAAATTTGGTGATTTATGAGTCTTAAAATACATCAGATTGATCCTTGACTTTGATGAAATCAGATGCTAACTCCAAGTACTCGACACCAAGGAATAGCAGGGTAAAAACGTTTTACCCTGAGGATCTAAAACAAAGGCATCCCACAGCATGGTACAACCAAGCATTCAGATCGAGTACTGTTTTAATCACTATAGCAAAGTAATTACGCCAGACTTGTTAAGAATAGCGTCCTTTTAAAGTTGTAGATATAAAGAGTATTTCATCATTTACCACACACAAATGTTGATTTAAAAATTTTCAGAAAATTATACTCTAAGTATTCCATCCCAGACGAATTAGAACATAGAGCTAAGGCAGGCATCACAGAACCAGTTTTGTAGGATCAGTGTCTATGAGCTCAGAAAACCTAGAACCACTTTTCAGAGCAGCAATGCATCTCTCTGTCCAAACCAAGTTCTCTCAAAGTTGCTAGATAATTTATTCCCCAGAGAATACTCATTAATGTTGCAAAATTGATGTTGTTTATGAAGAGACAATTGCATTACTGGTAAATCAGATTTCAATTCTCCTGCATAAACGTACTATACAGTTTGCCCATTTCCTTTCATATATTATACATTCTGTAAAAGATATATATATCTTAACTAGAGGGTTTTTTCCCTCCCTCATTTCCAATCACTTGAAATTACTTTAAAGGTTTGTTTGATAAAGATGAAGAAATTCAGTCCTAGTGGAATACTGGTGGTTTCAGACCAGAGCATCCACTGATATATAGGCCAAAAGATGCACCAGGCTTATGTCATTAGACATACAACCTTCTATTATGAATATAACCTCAATTGCTTTGATGGGAGCTATTACAGATGCATAATATCTCCAGTTCAACTATGGTAGCTTTTTGCAAAAGGAATACAGAGGAGTTATCGTAACTTGACACAACAGTTCAGAATGGATCTGCAGCAGGTCCACACAACAAAGTGGGTCCTTGACAAGCCTGTCTCCTTTTTGGTCATCCAAAACACTGACTGAAGGCTGTGGAATTTTTTTCCTTGTATTTTGCTTTTACATACAATCAATCTAGGTAGTTTCCTAAATTACTAAATTCTATAGCTTGGTCAACAGGGGGGGGAGGAAAAAAACTCCACAGACCAACGTCTTGTGTGACAGTGGACTGTATCCATTTCATTATCTTCTCAAAAATAAATCCAAGAGAGCATTTGTTTAGGGACGTGGTTTAGTGGTTGGATTTAGCAGTGCTGGGTTAATGGCCACTTGATGTTAAATGTTTTTTCCAACAAAAACAATTCTATGACAGTTCAATCATATCTTCAACACATTTCCAGAGCAAGGGACAACCACCATTTCTCCCTTTTTATGAAAATGCTATGTTAAACCACAAACTATTCACAAAGATTAATTATAAGCATCACTGTAAGAAACTACTTTAAACTCTGTAAACAACGTCATAACTGTAGAGATGATCTCAGAAGAGTCAATGCAATTCATGCTCCACATTCAACCAGCATGCAATTTCTGTGAAAAATTTATCACTAAGAGGAATAAATGGCAAATTATTTTTCTTTTCTGATGGGGTATTTTTGTGTAAACCTGCTCAATCATTTCCATGTTATATATTATAAAAGCATTAAAAAAAGAAAAATTGAGCTTTTTAAATTTAACTTGATATTTTGAAAGGAAGCCATATTTTATGCTATTTAGTATGATCTAATGCTTGGCCACTGAACAGATGTCATTCTATCTACTAAAATTCATAAATGTTCAAGCTTTCAAAGTTAAACTATGGATGCATTTCATTAACTACATTTTTAATGAATTATGGTATTAATGACTTAAGAATCGTAGTAGGCCCATCCTTGCCAAGTACGAAAAGGAAGAATTTAATTAAATTACTGAGTATTTAATTATCCACAAGTGACTTTCAGTCTGTAGCACGATGAACAATCAAAACAGTCATTTTCACAACATACTGTTGAAGTAAGTGTTTCAGTGTGAAAAGAGAAATGCTCACTTTTTTCATCTGGCAACACCAAACAGGAGATGACAGGTAAAGCACAGATGATGTATATGGCCTTCCTCCTTATCAGCTGCAGTTATTAGTACATCCACTAGCATTCCAGCAACTCGCCATCATCATCGTAGCTACCATTGCCAAGCACCAGTGCGCCAGAAAACGCTTAACGGCAGCAGAGGGAGGAAGAGTAAATTCTCAGTATCTTGCACTGAGTGTCTGATGTTTTGTCAGACAGATTTGTATCTTGGAGGGATGCAAGGGTGGAAGTCACAATATGCAAGTTAATACCACATAAAAACATAAAGCATGGAGAAGGGAAGAGGGAATAGACAGCACTTAAATGTGGAAACCATAACTATTTTATCATGTATAAAAACGTACTAATATTTAAGTCTGCATAAAGTGAATTGATAAATGACTGCTGTGTAAAACTGAAAAGACAAGAAAAAACAGCTTATACAGTTGTGTTTCTAACTTAAGGCACAAGTATTCCCCCCGCCCCCGCCATCTCCAAGATTTGAGAGGAAGCCTTTTGTATGAATGTAGAAAGGGCATGCATAGGGGAGTCAAGGAACACATTTGCCAGAATTCCCTCAAATGCTAGCATCCACTCAGTAATTTTGCTTTCTCAAGGAACCGTGGCAGGTTATTTTTTTATACCCAAAGAACAAAGTAATTCATTCACAGTCATGTAGCAAATGAATTATGCTGAGGAAAGAACTAAGCCTGAAAAAAGCTGCAGACCATAACACTGTGGGGAGAAAGTGTTGCTGTGTGGAACAATCTGTTACACCCATCCCTCAGCAGACAGAGCAGAGCCACAGCATCCAAAGCTTTTACATAAAAACATTGTTATAAAGAGGAAAAAAAAAAAGTCACAAACATTTTAACTTTAGTCATTGCCTACTACCTTTTGAATGTAACCAGCTTCATAAAAGGCTTTTTCGTAAAAGCTGAAAATACACACTGCAATGGACCAAATTTACGTTTGAAACAATAGCTGGAAACATGACATTTTATTCTGTCCTTGTTACTGAAGAAAAAACTTTTCAGGGCGAGAAAATACAGGGTTAACAGGAAGAAAAATGGATACTATCCATCCTCCTTCTCCCTCCCCATTTTAGATTTCAAGTAAGTCGGTTACACAGTAGTGCAATAGAAAACTAAGTTCTTGTAGTACTCTCTCCACCACTCACTCCAATCTCCTTTTGCTTTTATCCTGACAGTCCCCCTCTCACTGACACATTCTGTCGTTATTTTATCCACTGCCTGTCACACCTCTATTCTATTTCACTAATCTGCTCATTATCAAATGCAAAATACACAGGGCGGAGGGGGAAGGAATTTTGGTCCAACAAATGGTTAAGCAAAAAAAGGACTGAAAAGTGAAACTAATTGTATAGAAATCACATAAATTGGCAAACACTGAGGAACAGCCACTTTTAATCCTCAGGAACGAAAGGACATCAATTTCCCTTCTTTTCTCCAGTTTGGCAACAATATTCTTGCACTTACACAAATAAAAATGGCTTTCTACCCTATGTGACTAAAAGCTGAGCATTACCTCATCCATAATGCAAGAGGAAGGCCTGAAGATTGCTGTATTACCCCTCTTAAATAACATTGTTGGAACTTACTATGAGTGATAGCACTAGAAAGCCAAGCCACAAAACAAAGGATGACTGACTGGAATAGGGTAGAAAATCTTAAATAGTTAGTACTTTATACTGGTCATTCTTTAAGTCTATAGCAGGAAACTATTTACCTAATGATTTCCCAAGGCTTTTTTTATTTAAAATTAGTTAAAAATATTATGCCCTGAGTTAACCATTAGTACAATACTACTTGGACTTTACATTGCTGTGCAATGTTCATAGAACAGAATATGAATTTACTCCAGTGATTTAACAGCATTTTATTCTGTAATTGGTGAGAATAACACTGCTTGATTTATAACATGCTTAAGTTACAACAAAACCTGGACCTTAAAGTCCTTTTAAAAAAAAAAAAAAATCAGCTAAAAGCATGTAGCTGGTGCAAACAGAATTCTTTCTGGAACTTTAGTGTCTTCTTTCATTGCTCTGAACATAAATCTTTTTTAATGCATGGATGGTAATTTTCATTTATTTGCTCTTATGAACTATTGGTGGAAAAATATGCTGAATTGTATGGTGCATTAATGCTCACCCACACTTCTCTTCTGTAATGCACTGCACTGTTGGAATAAACACCAAGACAGTGAGCCTTTTCCCACTATAGTTTCCTGTTCTCTGTTCTGAAATATACTGTGTAGAGAAACTTGTGCTAGCCCTTAAAGCCAGCAAGCACCAATTATTAGTGCCTGAAAATTTATTCTGGGAAGTTCTAGCATAATATAGCTGTTATGGCACATGCACCCAAGTGTGCTGGATCACAGGTATTGGTATTTTTATATTTCATCTCAGTGTTCAGAGCATATACACTACATGTGTTAACATGAGGAATAAGAAAAACTCTAGATCAATAATCTATCCAAGCTCCAGCCTAATAAACTTAAGATTGACCTACACAGACTTGTATAGAAGTGAGCAGAAGACAACAAACTCTCATTTCTGATCTATAAGTCCATGTGAATCATAATATTCTGCAGCAGGAAATTTCTCCATTCCCTTCCTCCATTTAAAATTGAAATAAGCATATTTAAAAAATAAAAGATGTGAATAAAAATTCTTAATCAAATATACCCATAAGCTAGTGTTGAGGAAAAAAGAATAATCATTTTTTTTTAGAAATCAGAGTATCTTTAATTAAATTATCTTTAATTAAATTCTTATGGTGGTCTTTAAATCTTTTTAGGCTAACTTGTAGCAAAAAGGACAGATTTATTTTAACATGCAGCTCTGCAACTGCCTTAAAATGATAAGAGATTGTATAGATGCTGAAGCATCAAGTCCTATTGATCTGACAACGTACAGATCACTACTGCTGACACAAAGGAGACAACAGAAAAATGGCTGAAGAAACACTGACCTTTAGTTTAAATACATATAGAACACTCGAAGCACAACTGAAATATATACCATTCGCAGATCAATGGCTTATGAGGAGGGAGAGAACCGTATCAGCCTAATTATGCCAGAGCAAAAGCTTGTCTGTGCATGCGCATGCATGAAAAAAAGAAAAGTTTGGAATACTAAGCACGTCTTCCTGTGAGCTAGATCCTTTCCTAAATAGTTGCATAGTTTTCTTGTCCCTTAGAGGTAAACATAAAAGGCAGAAAACAAACCACTGAAGTTAATGACAGAAACATGAAAGAAACAATGAGTTTCTACCCTAAATGACAACAATAATATTTTCATTGAAGGGTTATCAGCTTCATTTACTCCAGAGTGCCATACCTGTTGAAGTTAATGTCTGGATAACTAGAATACTCAGACTTCATCTTTGCATTGCGACGTGGAAAAGTACAGAAGAAAGCATTGGCCAGAAAACTAGCAATCTGTTCCTGTGACATTGTGATGGAGTGATTCATCTTTTGTTTCAGTAGAGGTATTGGCTACCAATAAAAGAAGTGAGGGGGAGGGAGGGAAGGAGAGAAAAAATAATTAGCATACCCATTTTAAAGAAAAAACAGGAGCACAAAATTACATTTGTTAAATTAGAGCAAGAGTAATTTAGGTCATTGGTGAACCCTTTAATCAGCATAACCATTAAAGTCAAGAACAGTTTATTCAAGACAATTTGGAAAAAGCTTGCTTGACAAACTGCAGATTTTTAATCAATAATAAAAAGAAAGACCAAGAAAACACAACTTATCAAACAAAACGAAGGGGAAGGGGGGGCAGAGGGGAATAGACGGGATGTTGCAAATCCTGGGCAATCTTAAAAACTGAAGTAAAAACCCACTTTCAACAGCTGCATAGTTAAGAACCCTTAAGGAATGCTTTCAGCTACAATAACCATGCTTTATACTTTACAAAGAAAGGTGGAAGTCATGCCACAGATCATCACCCTGTGACTTGCTTTAATTTTTTTCCATCTTACTTGAAGAAATAACACTGATAACATTTGCAGAAAGTACATGATTATCCTTTCTTTTATAATCAGAATGAGCAAAAAGCTCAGCTTCACTTTGGTCTTCAGTTTGGAGTTTTATTTGACTCTAGTCAGGGCTTCTTTAATATAAGAGAAAACAAGGAGGGAGGAACCAAAAAACAAACCTGAAGTGTTATACGTCTTCCATTTTATCAGGCTTTAGCCTCCTGACTTGGAATGTTTGCTCATGACATTCATGGCATGTTGGGTTTTTTTAATTATGTGATAATATTGGTGTTGGGGGGGAAATCATTCTGACTGCCAGAAGTCCAGTAACAGTTATGATAAATCCACTTGACAGGAGAAAGAGAACACAGTTTTCATCTCCTCTTCCAATATTCTCAGCTGTCATCATTAGCCTAGCTCCAGGAGAGCTGAGCACCTATGTTTTAATCCTTTTAGTTGTGAATACAGAAAATGCTACTAATTTAGACTGTTGAATACACACCCCTGCTTACTCCACAAAACAAACAAGTTTTCCTTCATTCTTATAGCTACTACATTCACTGAATTTCATTCTGACTTCTGACTATTTAATTAACAAGGTATATTGTGATGTCTGAAATCACATAGCTAGAGAGGAAAAAAAGCCTGAGAAGCTCTCTCTAATAAGTTCTACAAGCCTATAAAAGAAGGATATTTTGGACAGTGTGTTATATGGGAATAAATTTAGCTTTATGTCTAACAAAAAAAAATGAGTCTGACAAAGTTCTTCACAAATTACACTGCCTAACAGTACATTGTCTTTATAAAAGGCATTTCTACATGAACTTGCAAGTCTTGTGCTTGACTGCGTTCAGAAACTTCACAGCATTCTCAAAAACTTCCCCATCAAGTGACTAGTAAAAAATTTAAGAAATATTCATACTGTTTGAAATTATGTATCTACTATAGGACCCCTGCAGCATAACAAAGTAGGGAGAGATTTTCCCTGTTCCTGTCCAATAAAATCAATTTAGAAGATTGTAACAAACTCACAATCTACAGTCATTACCCTGCTACTGTGTTACCTATCATATATTCTCATTTACTTGATCAGTTCTATGCAATTCTATGCACTTTATGACCTACAAAACTGATTCCCATAATAAAGAATTAGTTACAGTTTGTATATGCACAAGTATTGTAATGCTCAAACTGGAATAAGATATGCTCCCAAGTAAACAAAGGCTTAATGAAAATACATCTTCTAGAATTTTTAAAAAAATCTAAAATAAAAAACTAGATGTTTTAAGGTTATTCAAGTATTTCAGTTTGTAAGTGTGATTTTCAAACCTGAAAGGTTTCATGGTCATTTCATTTAAGAAAAGTAAGAAGCAACTCCAACATATAGAAAGTGTTACTGAAGCTACAATCAGCACAAAAACTATAGCTTTTAAGAACATAACATGATCCTGACATTTTTACCTTAGCCATTAGTCACAGTTTGCAGAAAAGTAGTCTGCCACAGAGCGCTTAGCTAGCTCTGTTGACTTACCTGGGTGCAGATACTAGGTAGACAGAGTGCCAGTTTGACCATATCAGGAAGAATGGACTGGAACAAGTGTTGAGCCTCTGCATCTTCAAGAACCTGTTAAAAAGAAAGAAGAGGCAGGGGGTGGGGGCAGGAATAGAAAAATAAAAAAAAAAAATCAAAACAACTTTTTACCTCAGGAATAATGATTGTACAAAAAGTTTATGAAAACAGGACCCACCCAGAATAAATGAAAAACATAGGTCCCATTAGCTTCACGCAAATTTGTAGCATTTTTCATGGTAGTACCTCACTGCATTTTACCTTGCAATAATCCACTAATCGAAACACAGAAACAACTCTCAAAAGCTGCAGATGAGAAAACATGTCATCAAATGCCCTATAAAGGAACCTTGAGTAAATTCTCATTTAACTCTTTCCAAAGCAATGAACCAAGTTCTCAACTGGTAACAATCACTACCTAACTGCAAAAGCACTGAACAATTTACTTAACTCCTGTTAAGGACATACGAAACACGCTACTCGGTCAGGTCAGTGGTCCTCAGCAGCAGCAAGAGGAAATGCTATGTAAAAAGAGCATGCAAGCCTGGCCACTTTCTGCTACCATCTACCATGTTCCCCCAAGAACTATAACCATTGGATTACATATGTTAAAGGGTGCAGCCTGCCTGGTCCCACATGCTGAAGTTACAGGAAGAGACTGAAAAGATGCAAGACAGCTGATCCTATGACTATTTTAGATGCCACTCTACCTGCTCTAACATTCTTCCTGAGAAGCAGAGACCAGAATTGACAACACTCAAAAAAAAAATAAAAAAAATGGACACAATAGCATTTCACAAGGCTTCTCAAAGCTTTTACACTCAAGACCAAGTCACATCAAACCCTTCTTGTCCTCTTCTCAATTCCCTTCCTGACACTGTTGACATGTTTGGCTGCCAAAGTGTATCAAGCCAACGTATTCAGAAAGAGTCCAGGATTTCACTTCTAAGTTGCAACTGCCAGTACTGAGCTCAACATCATGAACCCACCCATACTCCCATTCATGTATCACACACCTATTTTTAAAAGGTGCAAAATGTTCTTTATGGTGGGCAATGCTGTTCTAAGAAAAGCTAGGATAGGCACATGAATAGGAGGTTGTGAAAAGCAAAGCAACATAAAGCAGTGCAGTTGCAATATGCAAAGTGGCACAAAAGCATGCCATATCCTCAAAAGTCTCATATTCTGCCATATGAACAGGTTGAAGTAAGATCAAGGAGAGAAAAGCACATTCTCCATCTTCCTGTACAGTAGTGCAGTTTTCCCCCTGGCTCTAGGGATCCGGGCACCAGATGTGACTGGCTGTTAGATTTGCAGGCTGTGTTTAAGGCAAAAAGCAGAGAGAAGAGAAGAGAACACACGACTTGCACTACAGCTGGTGAATGCAAGATGAAGATTCAGCCTTCTGCCTCCCTCTTTCCTCTACATCCAGGGAATCTGCATTTGAGACAACTACCTTCTACCAGTTTCTAGAATAAAATAATTCAAATTCTGAAACAGTGGCTTTAAAACTAAAGAATATTAATTTTCAAGAAAAAACTGTTAGAAAATAATTTGATTTGTAGTAAATCACACAAAACCAATAGCAGACAGGACGGATAAAACAGCATTAAGGTATTGTCAATTTTAGTCTCTGCAACACTTAAGACTAATTGTGAAATCACAGAAAGTGATCTTTTAAATCATATAATCAAAGCATTGTAATTCACACTTCAATGAAAAGTTTCACACAGACTTTAGAATGTAGAAGAGATGCTGGCAATTTTCATGAGAAGAGGAAAATACGGTGCCTCTGTTTCAAAGCATACTGTTCCCCATAAATGCCAAATTGAAAATATTGTTTGAAGGAGAACAACTTCTTTTCTTCTAAGATCATTAAAATAACTATGGAAGTATCTCTGCTCTATTCTCTCGGGTTCCAAGTGATATAAAGGGTAAGACTGCTCAGGAAGTTAAAAAACAAGACAAACAAATGCTCAAAGGTAAACAGCTTGGGGTATGGAAGGTGGGAAAATAAAACAATGCCAATACCTACACAGTTACTTGCCATGCATTATGTATGCTGCCCACGGAAACATACAAACAAGGTATTTAAATTAAAGTTTTAAATTGAAACAAGAACTTACGAAGAACAGTAAGCCTAGGAAACGTGAAAATCATTTGATATAATATAGGAGGAATCCAAGTAATATACAGCTTATTACTGAAAGTCAACTTTTTTTTTCTTTTCTTGGGTTAAGAAATGAACAAGACACATCTCTCTCTCTCCTGCTGTTGGCTGCATATGCACATACATACTTGCACACTGCAAGTCAGATATTGAAAATTATGACCTAACCTTTAACATTATCTACTTCAGTGGGAAACTTTGTTCTGTTCTTAGGCACAATGTTTTTAAGTGCCATAAAGTAACAAAATGAGAATTTAAAGGCTGCAATTTCAGATCTCAATACATAAAATGAATATGTAAGTTAAATCTATTCAAAAGATGACATTTAACCTCACATGTCTACCAGGCTGTCAAATTCTGATATTCTCTCCCCTTTGGGTAACACTTCCTCTCTTTTAAAGTTGACATATAAATAGTGGCTGCCATGCTTTGCTGACTACCACAGACTATACAGTATCACTTATCTGGTGACACATTATGGCACCGGACTTTGTCATAGCTGTCAAGACTTCAACCTTTTCTTTATGCTTCTTTGAAAACAATATAATAATACTATGAGACAATGTCTTCCCAGAACAGAAGCAGGGCAAGCTATTGCACAGCTCAGCTCTGATGCAGAATGCGTAACTACAGAGGTCACTTTTTAAACTCTGAAATTCTACTTTTCCTTCTCCTTACCTTACGAATGTTGTACCAGAACATGCTCTTCTCTCTCCATTATTTCTATGCACGACTTTTACTACACCTCCACTAATGAAAACCTCACAATTTGGAGCTGTTAATGCCCAGCAGTGTTCTCACTGGACTACAGACAGATTATGCTTACACAAAAATGACAAATAAGGTGGGTTTTTTGGTGAAAAGCATTGGATGCCATGAAAACCTTACTACATTTTCACAAGATAAGTCACTGAAAGGAGCCCACAATTTTAAGATGATCATTGTGAGTTCACAGACCTTGCCAAGAAACTCCTAATTCTGCATCATTCTCTAATCAAACCACTAAGCACCGTAGGGGAGTATTTAAAACAGGGATGCCTATTTAGGCAAAAGGTCTCAAATATTGCAGGGAAGCACATCCATAGTTTTTCAAGCTCAAACACATTTTTTTCTTCCCACAAATATTATAACTTCACAAAATACCTGCTGTAGTGCACAATCTAAGAACACTTATTCAACTGCAGGTGCTGGGGTTTTTTGTTTGTTTTTTAATAGCAAAAACCTTTTTCTCCCTAATAAATTTTCTCCCTAAAAGTAACTCCTTGCAGAGCTACTCAGTCCTGTGATTCTCATTTATATCTTGAGGCTATAACTCGTTATTAAACAGTGGCAGTAAGCCAGAAAAACATATCCTTCCTCTGCAGGTGCTGGTTAAAAAAAACAAAAAACAACAACAACAAAAAAACCCAAACAAACCCCCCAGAAACTCCACCCCCAACAACATAAAAAAAAAACCAAACCCAAAACTCTAACTTGAGTCACGGCCACATCCATGTAATCATAACTTACCCTTTCTGCCCATGGACTCTTCCTGTACAGGTAACATTCCTATGAGGTTTCTATGAAAAAGAACACCCGCAAACCCCTGGCTGCTTGGCCCTCATCCTCTTTTGACCACTAAACCAGTGTGTCACCACAGCTGCAGCTTTGTAGACCAACCATTGTCACTGCATATTCTCAGCTATGCTCGGTGCAACACAGAGCCTGGTTTTATTTGTGAGTCTTTTCAGACTTTGAAAGCAA
>VXBL01006680.1:32667-55932 GCA_013400195.1 Aramus guarauna | reverse complement strand
CCCCCCCCCCCCCCCAAGAAGCCTAAACAAGTTCTTATTGGGTGACTTTGAAAGCTAATATATTAACTTAATACACCCCCAATAAACCAAAACAAGCTTCACTAAGTCATACTCTCTACAAATCCTTTTCTTCTGGATAGGGAGTAGATAAATTCTGCTTAAACACATTGTGCCACAACTATCAATGTATCAGAGAGAGACACACTAGGCTGCAACCCACTAGCTTGTATGCCTACGTAAAACAGTCTCTTTGTCATAACGTAAAACATTATACATATAAACAAGATTGAAACCTAGAAGCAAAATATGTGGGTGTGTGTTTTGGTTCCCATTTCATTAAGTTAATAAACCTCCAAAACTGCAGGAAAGAATACTCTCATCTGCCTCCTTTAGTTCCCTTAAAAAACTAATTCAGTAGCAAACACACTTAGCTGTCAAATCCATCCCATTTCTTGAGCACTTGTCTGATTAGAAACCAGAGGAAGGACAAAGTAATCTTTGGAGGGAAGAGGGGAAAAAACCATAACACTGGATTATGCGGAGAAGAATCTTATTTGAGAAGAAGAATGCTTCTGACATTTATCAAAACCACAAACTGACACTTCAAAAGGAAAAAAGAAGACAGCTTACAAGGCAGAGGTTAATTCATTTTTGTTTAATTTTTTTTTCCCCCTGAAGGCTCATTCACGTCTTCTGCCAATCCAACTCTGGAATGATCTCTCAGGTGTATCATCCCTAACAACGGCAGCTTTGTTTTCAAAGCTTTTCAACATTCTAAATAAAATCTGAGAGAAAAATGTATATTTATTTTTCCATCTCCTCCTAATGATTTTAGAAGCCCAGTTTACACTTCCAAGGTACTGGAAATCTAACCTCCATCATTTTTATTATCCATGAGTGAAATATCAGTCCTGATTCTCTGCAGGTCACCAACAGACTCTACCTGTATGCTCTTGCAAAGCAATTCTATCATGAGGAGAAGCATCACAGCCATTTCCAAAGCAGTGGCAGAGTCCTGGGAAGAAAAGTTAAATACTGCTTTCTAAATACCTGGAGTTACTCTTGGGAAGTACAACATAGTGGAAAGGACAAGGGCAATGATGCTTCTACTGCAGGGCTGTAACATGAGGGGAAAACAAAACAAAAAAGTATCTTTCATTTGACTGACACAGGCTAAGGGTGAAATGATCCATTTCCAGGTTCATTCAAAACCTTCACCTCTCTAAACATTCTACTTGGGGAAAAATGTTTAATGCTGCTATGATTTTAAAAACATCTGTTAAGAACCACAGTGTGAAAGCATTCAAAAGCCATCAGATATTTAGCTACAACTTTTTTCAACCACTTTTGAAACTGATAACTTTGGCACTAAAAGCTTTGTGAAACTATATAGCTACTGCCCTAAAGAAAGCTGTATTTTCTTTAACATTATAAAAAAAAAAAAAAAGTCAAGCATAGACAGAAGGGGAAAAAGAAGGATCAACTAAAGATAACATAATAGCAGTGTAGATGTGAGCAAAACTAGAGACTATTTTTTGCTTGATTATCAGTATTACAGACTCAAAATAACCAGTACCTTGAGAAAAATTTGACGAATATAATGCTAATTACGGCATATAAAACCCTCAGACCATCTCCAGGGTACAAACTGTGCCAGCTTCAACCTGCTCTTTAAAAAATGCATGGCAACTAGTAACAAATTCCACAAGGAACCAAATATAAACAAATTCAGTTTTTCAGATTAAAAAGTGGGAGAAAAATCTAGAATATAGTTACAATACACTTGATTTACGCCTTCATAGTAATCCTAACGATGATTTTATTGCTTCCCTACTTCCATGTACACTTTGTCAGAGAGTTTCTCTTGAAAGCTTTCACCATCACCAGTCTGGGTTTGTGGGTTTGTTGTTTTTTTTGGTTGGTTTTGTTGTTGTTGTTTTGTTTTTGTTTGTTTTTTAATTCTAACTGCTCCAGACATTAAAAAAAACAAACAAAAACCACAAAACAAACAAACAAAAAAACCCTAAAGGCACAAAGCAGCTAGGGAAAAATCATCACAATCAAAGGAAGCTTCCCTTAGTCATTTGGGATAGATAAGTCAGCACAGATAAATGATGATTTATACAAAATCCAATGGAAGCAAAGAAATCTGTTTGTCAGCCCTCTGCCCCTAAAACAAAACAAAAAAAGCAGCTATCAAAAGATAGCTTTTAAACCCAGAACATTTACATTCACTAGATTTGTTTCTTTTCTTTTTTAAACAGGAATGTCCTCAATACAGTGAAAACCTATGGAAGAGATCCTCAGGATATATCTTTACATTGTTTCAAAGCAGTAAGTATCCACAAACACTTAAGACACAATATAATTAAAACTCTATATCTGGTATGCGTAGATACTCCTTCTCTGGTAATTCAGAGTCAATAGTCCGATGCAATAGTCATTGTGATGGTGCTTACAAAATACCACTTAAAAGACACTTAACTTTTGCTGAGAATGCATAGAAAACTAACAATAAGCCTGCAATTCAGTACTCAATGCTACTTGTCCTCTACAATACTTAGCTTCTAATGTTTTGAATGTGTACAAAATGCATATTCCCCCTCACCCCAGAAAGGCTCACAATTTGTTCAATATGGGGACAAACTCCTTTCTGCTACTGTGAAAAGAAAACCCTTCACAGCACACAAAAGACCTTTTCAGTTTAGATTTTAGAAAGGTAATCTGATGTAATGAAAATTGTTTGAAAACATCTGGACTAAAATGAAATCCAGCAAGGAGCAATGGATAGGCTATTTTCAGCCTTGGGACATTTTGTTTCTTGCTTAAAAGCCTACATTTGTAGTGCTGACATCTCTGCACAATGCTCACTTCTGTTAGTACTGTCCAGACAATTATAAAAATGATTTATCAAAAATTCAGTCACCAGAACAATTTGGTACTTTAAAATTCCTTCTATTCCAGTATCACTGATTACAGCAATCATTTTTTGAAGCACATACAGGAAAGACTGACATGGTTCATAAGACCTGCTAGGAGACAAGACTGGGGTAAAGCTTTATTACAACATAAAAATCTCTCAAGATATGCATGTACTTAACAGTAGTAGTGGGGGGTGCTCTTAAACAGTCTGGTCTTTTTCAAATGAGTGAAAATCCAGAGCTCAACCATAATCCAACTAGACTTATACTACAGTTGCATCGCCTTTAGATGTTGCATTTATGGTCTTTTTTTTGGATGAAAAGTAGAATTATGATTTCCAAAATTGTATATGTGATTTCCAATATTTCTTAAGGTTATTAAGTTTAGGGTTATTAAATTGAGGTTATTAAGGTTAAGACCACACACACTTAAAAGGCTGTGAGGTTCTGTGGCTGTTCGAATTTTGCAATTGAAGTAGACTATTTCATTGACAATACACTGAATTTCATTCAAATCAGCTCAGTTATCTCAAAACACAACCAATTCTTCCTAGAGAAGCAGCAAACATACTGCCAATATTTGCACATCTGATTTTTATGCTCAGTTCTCAAACATTTCATACACTCTGTCTTAACTCACTCACTTGCATCTGACATTTTCTGAAGGTACCAAGTTCATGACAAATGTGCTAGTATACCCCATACGTTCAAATGAGAAACTACAGTTTGGAGGGAAAAAAAAAGCACTATACACATTCTTTAGATACTATCCTAGGTTTTACTAGGTTTATGTCACAATTCAGAAATTCAATAACATAATTTGTTAGGTTTTTCAGTGAAATATAAGAGTTGCTTCTATTTATTTTAATTTTTCCTAAGTGCAAAGCATTGACTAACAGAAACAAGACTCATTGTAATATGCTCCATTACTCCTCGCTCTAAGAATATTCACCTAAATTCTGGAATCTGCACAGAACACCTGCAGTAAAAAAGTGTTACAAGTGTATGCACATATCCATACAAATATTGCTAGACCAAAATTTAAATAGGAAGAATTTGTGTAAATGAAAAATAATTTCTAGTACAATGATTAACTTTAATTTTTTCAAGAAAAGACTTTTGGAAGAGCAAAACATCTGTAATATGCATGTGTGTTACTTATGGAAAATAGAGAAAAAATTATTCATTAATTTATTTACACATTTATCTTCCATATTATATATTAATAAGTTTATGTATTCGTAAGTGACATTTATAGAAAACTTGAAAAAGGTATTAAGTGAGGTTCTAGAAATTTACAGGTAGGCACTTGCATGTAAAAGCAGACAATAACAAAGCTTCACATAGTGACTATTCTGGACTTCTAAAAGGACCAAGGATCCAGAAGCATGATAGTCATGCAAGTTTTAATGGAAAGAAGCAGTGAGAAATGGGATTCCTTTTCTAATCCTGTTTCAAAACTAATTACAGCTGTAATTGTAAGACAAACATTTTTATTAGCCCATATTCTATATCATGGAAAAGTATAACGAAAGGGTGAAGAAAAATAACAATATATTCCTTCAGCTTGACAACTGACCTTGTTTTCTTCCTACATAGCTTTTTTTATCAGTTATTAGGATAAGCTGAGATTTGTGCCATAAAAAAAACCCTGCTAACAGTCAGTTTTGAGGCTAAAACCAGTGAACTCATGCTTGACTGGAAAAGGAGAAAAAGGAGCACAGATAACGTGGTCTGGCACATTCTTCCTTTTCCTTCATGCTGAAGGTTCTTCTCTGCAATTAAGTATAGACCGGAGAAGGAACTGGCCTTTTTAAAGAGCATTATCATGTTTCTTTCAACCTCACACAAAAATCTAAATGTAAAGGTTACACAGCTTCTTTCATAATAGAAAAGGATTTCCTGAATGCCAAATTCATATGACAATCAACAGCAAATATGCAGATCCTGGTCATTAAATAGACTGACTGCCTTCAAAGAGCTTTCCCAAAAGACAAAAAGACCACAAGACATCCATAAATAGGCAATGCAGACACACATGTGCTTTTTCTTACACTAAAAGTCAAATCTAATGGTTGGAAACTGAATATTATACAGTGGGGAATGAGAGAATGCCTTTGTAAAGGTACTGATAGCATATCCCCTTTAAGTCTTCCTACTTGCATCAAGTAGGCACCAAGGACAAAGTTCGGCAGAGAGCCTGGAAAACAAGATTTTAAAAGGCATAAGTGCCTTCAAGTGAGGTTGATTTAAAATGTCAATTATCTTTATTATTTTATCCTCCTAAAAGAAGCTACTGTATAGATCCCCATGGCCTTCTGCCAGCAACATCTCATATTGGTACTATGCCACAATGCAGCCTGCGTGACAAGGCCAATTCTGCCTCTGAACTTCAACCCAGCAAAGTCATAAGAATGTTAAAATGGACAAAAATTCATGAAAGCTCCAAAATCTGTCTGACAGTGATCAACAAAGATGCCTAGAAAAGTCTAAGAGCAAGAAAAGCAAGTAATCAGCAGCACTTTCTCACAATGCCCTTTACTTGTAGTAATCAGTTTCAGAAATTTCCAGAGTCCATCACAGTATCTCTGTAGATGTCACTGGGATCTTTCTACCAGCAATTTCTCCAAATCCCTTCAAAACCTGATGTAAAGCCGTAGCATACTCTACATCCCCTGACAAGGAGTTCCACAGCCTTTTATTCAGTATCTAAGTATTTTTTGTCTGGTTTTGAAACCTTTACCTGCTAGGAACACTCATCTGGTGTCCTTTAACTGTTGCACTAGAAGAATGAACCGACATTTCCTCTTCACTCTGTCTTATGTTCATTTTGGACAACACTGTTATACCCGTTCCTCACCTCTCTTAACTAAGATGAAAAGATGAAACAGTCCTAGCTTATTTAGACATTCCTCATTTAAACCATTCCCAACTTTGCTCATTAAGTCTTCTCCATTTCACAAACACAAACGTTCTGAGCTTAATCATCTTGGTGGAGAGTCCAGGCAAAAATAGTTATGGATACAATGTGAACATCTGCAAGATGTACTGCAATCCATTTTTCAGATGACTCAGAGAAGCTCAGAGCCAATCACCATCTATGCCACACAAATTTACTTAAACTCCAATCTTCAGTCTATGCTTCTTAAGAGATCAAACTTATGTCTAAACTATTTGCAATTTCCAATACATGAGTAATCACCAGAGGTTACAGTCTGTCTTTCAATGACATGCCTAAGTACTGGATTTAATGCTTTGCAGCACTGAAGAGCATACAGACATTATTTCACAAAGTAACTTTTTAAACACAAATATTCCGGGAATTCTAAATGCTAACAGACCTGTATACATAACGTGAGTGTCTCTCTGCTTTGCATGTACAAAAAAGCAGCAAGAGTAGCTAAAAATCAGTTAACTAGATCTGATTCTTTCCTTTTACTGAAGCATATCAGGGGAGCCTATAACTTCAATAACTAGCAAGTAAGAATTGACAAGGATATTCCTTTGTTTTCTGACACTAAAATGATGTAAACACTATGATAGTTCTCCAAGTTTTAAAGGAGTTTAGAAGTCTGAAACTAAACCACAGGAGCAAAAGTGCCCATTGTTGCTTCATTGCCTGCAAAGTTCTTTTTTTGTCACTTTAAATGTCTGTTTAAGTATTGCTGCTACATCTCGGAAGTTTTAGATGGGACCAAATAACTCAGTTTGATACAGCTCTACTGTAAAGGACAAAAAAAAAGTTGTGAGGCTGCTCACTGATTGGTTCATCTCAGAAGAGCTCAGATCTTAATGACAACAGAGGTTTTATATCACGAAGGTTCCTGAAGCTTCACAACGTAAATCCTGCTGACTTAAGTTCTTCTATACTACGCAACTAAAACCGAATTTAAAAGGATCACCTTTAAAGAAAGTTATGCGCTACTTATAGAATGTCATGTCATTTTCAGATTTAAACACTTCTCTATTCCTGAAAGAGCAGGACAGATGCAAGCAATAAGAGGAAGACTTAATGAAACAACATTAACAAGAACTATGCTTAAGCTCTAAGAGATTTTAAAGCAATACAATAAAATAAAGCATGTTTGGAACAAACAGGCTCAATCTACAGCAGCAGACCATGTGACTATTAAATGATAAAGCCCTACTTTTCCCTTTAAATAAAGTTGCTGTTGTTGCAGCTTAGTCTAAGATATAAGCCTTGAATGACTTCACTAGACTATTTCATGCATTTGGGAAAGAGCAAAAAAAATTTGGTCTTTCCTAGAAGTGGAAGGGCAAATCCACAAGAAAGAAAAATAAACACTACTACAGCACGCTGATCAAAAGCATGTAATAAATTCCCAACCTATCATCATTCACGTAAATAAACTCATCTACACCACATTGTGGGTCCTGAGACAGCTTCATTCACAGCAGTTTCCTCACATTTCCGTATCTGCTTGTTGTTTACTCCTTCTTGTTTGACTTCTAGGTAAGTTCTGGAGAAACAGATGCAAGGATGACTTCCAAGTGACAAGAATTTTGCAAGTAAGAAGAAAAATGGTAGCACTAATAATTTCCATCCACTAAGTAATAACTTGAATAAATCCTAAGCCTGTTTGCCAATATTAAACAGATGGCAAAACAAATCAATACAACAGTGAGGAAATTCTGTGCAGGACAACAAAACTGTCAGATGTTGAAACAAATAAGCCCCCAAAAGCTTTATGTACATTATTGATGGGTGCTATGAACTTTTAAAACAAACAAAAAACCTCCAAGCTTTCAAATGTACTTCACTGTACAAATAGGAATTTTACTTCCACACATAGGCTAGCAGCCAAAAGAATCTTTTGAAAATAGTGTGAGGGCTCCCTCTTCTGACAACTCTTTGAACAAACTATAACTACTCAGCCTCTATGTGTCAGAGTATGGTGGTTTGGAAAATTCTTGGCTCACATACATAATACTTACTTCGCACTAGTTAAGAAAGCTGAAAGTGTTTTACTCTTAAAGGAAAATAACCTAAGTCCAAGAAACTAGTAATTATTGTTATTATAAGAAAATTTCTTTGAATCTTACAAGTAGGATTTTTAAATCATGCATATTTTGACTGTGTAACTTGGAAGGAAACTACTTAAAATAGGAAACTCAATGTAAGACTGATATGAAAGCATTTAACAGATTAATAGTTAAGGTGAGCTGTGTCCAGAATCAGAAGATAAAAATAACAAATGGTACTTCATAATTTATCAAGCACAGACCTATTGAAGTAATATCTGAATACAGTGGTCTCAAATCATTAAGAGACACCATCAAATTTGTGGACCCAGCTTCCTGCTAAATCAGACCACAGTATTCTTGGTTAAGAATGCACTGGAAGTCAATAGTGCCCAAGAATATAAATAAGTATTTGAGAATCATAGACTCTCTTTTAATCTTTTTCTTTTAATATATATGTGTGACTATTTCTCACTATGTTGAGCTGCTGCCCCTCCCTCCCGGCTGATTACTCAAGCTGGCTTTCCTCTCAACCAAGCCTCTGAACTTTTGCCAAGCAAACATCACCTGAAACAGTTCCCCTGCTCCCTCAAAGCCATAAGATAAATAAGAAAATACACAGGCCAATGGTAAGCCCTTTAATCATTTAACTCTCAAATATATAAGTCCAAAATTCACACTTGACTACAGCTAGTATATTTAGGTTATTTCCACAGAGGATCTCAACTTTTCACTCAATAGCTGCTCACTTAAGCAGACTGCAAACAGTCTTTGAAAGCAGATGTCTTGTTAATTTACAAAGCTTGAAGAGTTCACACATCCCAAGATGTATCCTCTCTGTATATTCTGTTCACTAAACTCAATACACTCAATAAACAATGCCAGGGTAAGATTTTTCTCCTGTGGTTTGCAAGGAGCCACTGCCTTCACTGTTCCTTATTTAATACATTGCTGCACACTCTTCACCTTCTAAAATCCATGTTTTGCAACAGCTCTCCTCCCTTCATCTGGGAATCTCCCAAATATATCATCATTCTCAGGTGACAGAAACTGCCTTTTCACCCTCAGTGAAAGACTGATGCCCAATACACCATTTATTTCCCTATTGTTCCTTTCTTCTCTGGAGACAGCTGATATTACTTACTCTCCCTGGCTGATGATCTCTGAATCTAATCACCCATAGTTTCCAAACTCCCAGATGCACAATATGAATACATCAGGACAAGCTCAGTTGTGTTTGTAGCAATATGATGCAAATCTGGCACATTCCTGAGTCAGATTTTTAAATAAACAGTGCTTGTACTTTAAAACACTGTAATAATTTAAATATGTATTCTTTAGTAAACACAAGAGTGAGCAGTTGAACAGGCCAAGTTAATTTTGGTTAGCACAAGAGTCAACAGGAGCAAAGAGGCCAAATGTCCACAGCCTCTGCCATCCAGCCGTGACAGCCTGAAAAACAGAGACACCCCACAGATGAGAGCCAGCAGCACTGCACTGGCAAGATGGGCAAACACAGTAGCTCTCATGATTAGCAAATATGATACTGCCAATATTTTTACAGGTACCTTCTGTCAGTAATAACAATGCTGTGTTGCATGCAAAACAAAACTCATTCTGTAAAATAGCAGTCCCTACATGCAATGGAAATAGGCAATAGAAAGAACAGTTCCTCTGATCACATGAATTAAGCAGGTATCTATTTTAAACACATGTAACTAACAAAATTAACTTCAAATCAAATTTAGTTTCCACTGAACCTTAATACAGCTTAGCAACAAGAAAACAAGCACACGTGTTTTAAAAGCACTTCTGAGCTGGTGGAAGAAAAATACAACAATTTCTATTGCATCTCATCCCATACTACTTTAATTAGCATAGTGTCCTATCATCAGTCAGGATGTACATTAGTAATAGTCCAACTTGCATTTGTCACCTACTATTAATTTTTATTTTCCATCCTCTTCCAGGAAGGTAATAAAGTCATAAAAACCACCCCAAATTTTCAAAGGCTCTACAGTTTAAATTCATCATCTCAGTACATAGCAAAATTTTACTGCTAGACCAGCAAAGCACACTCCATACAAACACCACTGTAATATAACATTTAATTTGTTTAAGAAAGGAAAAAAAGAGCAGAACTTTTTAAACCAAGTTCCATTACACTGGAAACACTAATACAATTTCTTAATAAATCTGGTTTTCATAAGACAGAGAAAAGGCATTTCTCATCTTACCTTCACTAACCTTAGGTGTTACTGAAGCATCTAAACTACCTGCTTAAGATTTAAAATGTGTCCAGTTTATAAAGTATAATTATCATGTCAATTGAAATTACCAAATAACTGTCCACATAGATGACTGCAAAACCTTTACTTTTTGAAATGGAAATAAAGCCAAAAGCATTAAGACATATAGACAAACTAGTCATTGGTATTTTACATTTGTTCCTATTTAAAATCAACTTGGTTTACCTTCTCACAGAAATCTGTAAGAGCTGTGAAGTCCCATTTCTTGGAATAAGCAACGTTGTACCTCAGTATGGCCTCCTAGGGAAAGAGCACAACAAAATAAAGCTTAGAGATACTTGTTAACAGAAGAAAGGATGGTATGAAGTTTCCTTTTTGAAGCAACAGTACCATCTAGTGGCTAAAACCTGTCACAGAGCCTACCAAAATTCATAAAACTATTAATATGATACGATTCCATGATACTGAATCCTGGTTTTTAGGTTTAGTATTGAATAACCTTTAGTCTACAGGGTTTTCCTCCTAGCACAAAACAAGATCCTGCTTGGATCTCCTTACAACATAAACATTCCCCACTCCATACTTTCTCTTTTTAAGAATACCAAAACAAAATGTCCCTCGGCAATATAGCAGAAGTTTTACCAGCTTAGGAACTTAAAGAATCAGAACCATAACAAAATTAAATAGGCCTTTTACAACAACAGCCACCTTTAAAAAGTTATCAAGGAAAAATATCAAATAAAATAGTATTATCAAGAGAAGTTTCATTAGTTGCTGGGGGAGCACTATTTATTTGTTTTATCTGCAGCTTTTGCATTCTCTTCTTTCCCTGCCTTTCAGGTATAATCTAAATTATATTATTCTTCATAAAAAAACCCCAAACATAATAGCGATTCTAAGCTGCTCCAAATCAGAATTCATTAAAAGTCAATGAGAACTGTAAGAGTTATCAACACAGCACTAGTCTCCAAAATGTACAGATTTTTGTCAGCAGCTTGAACTGTTGCAATTTTAGTGGAGTATACTGGTGTGAACAGTTACTGTTTCAGACTCTCTCACCTGTGCATTGCCCTACTATCTGGTTATGGAAAACCCCTACATACTACATTTACCACTAACTAGTAGTAACTGCTGGACACATACATTTTTGTGTAGACTTATAAAAAGACATTCATTTTAATAATAAGTTCAGTGGTAACACTTAAAACTCATTAAGACCATTAATTCATTAGGGAATGCCTTGAACAGCAGAGATTTTTCGAAATTTATTTTTGTAAGCGATTAAACAAATAGGACTGAGCCAGAATCACTAAAAGTACATGGAGAGCCTGAATGTACTTATATGCATATAGACTTGATTTCACATTAACAAGCTTACCTTCAAATCATGTGAGCAAGTAAATTTGTTAAGTAAGGCAGTTTGGATTAATTCCCATCGACTTCCAGCAGTTCTATCTCCGTTCTTTAAAACAAAAGCCCAAAACAAAGTCAGATTAAGTTATTCAGAAAGACATAAATACTAGTAATTGTCTTCCTTGCCACTTTTTTTTTTTTAAAATAAAGTTTGCTTTATCTGTCAAGTTCTTTAAAAATAAACCACACATGTTGAGTAATCATAAGTACTTCTGCAGCTTCTAGTCCACTGCATTTTACTGCCTTAAGAGCTCCTTTTTAATTGAAGCGTTCACAAAATTCATAGAGCTCTTTCACGCATGCAGCACTCTTCCTCACACCATCTCAAGAAGGACAAATAACATTCAGTACATTCCTCATGAAGAAAGTGGATTTTGCAGATAAAACACAACAACAGTTTATAAAAGCCACAACTCAAAAATATAAACTGAACTGACTTTATAAAAACATAATGTTACGAACAGTAAGGACACAGACTATAAAAGCATATTGCTGTGGCTGACTTTTGTGCCAACCCAAATTTAAGACATCCTGTGATAGTTTTCCTCAACAGAAAGTCTTATTGCCCATTGCAGGGAATAATGACGTGTCTTATGAAACTACCACAAGGGCAGAGACAACCCATCTTGCTCAACTGGCAACAAAGATCTTATCAACACTATATCTGAAACATCCGATAAATTCATTTTATACTGTATCTGTAAAATTGATAAATGAAAAGATTGAGTATTTCCTAGAGGCTATAAAAATTCTGTGTTCCAGATTCAAGTATCAATAATCAGTACAGAGTCTTCACTACAGGATGTGTTGATTTTATTCACCACAGTCTAAAGTATTTCAGCGGGTATGTTTAAGTCAAGTGGTGACAAGAAATACCAGATCAAACAACCATGCAGGGCCAACTCTAATCTCTCTGCCACTATTTTAGTGGAACAGTGAGATACACCTTACTATCAGCAGTACCTGACAATATTATAAGCACAATGTGGTTACAAATTCATTCACATTTGTTGGCATCCCAAATTGCTTCCCAGAAAAAATACATAACGTATAAATACATAAGTCTATAAATGTATTTATAAGCTTATATTCCATATAAGTATAGAAATATACACACCACCAAATCAATGGCTAGGTAAAATAATTAATAGGGAAAAAAAATAAAAATCTTCTGCTCTGCCTCAAGCATCACGGCCCAGAATCCAGCTTTTCAGACCAGGTACGTTCATCTACTTGATTTTCCAATTTCATACACACAGTTTGCCAACTACGCAGATGCAGTAAACTGAAAATTCATGTATATGTAAACAAACTTACTTGATTACACAACTGTAAATACTTTATCTTACCTCATCCTCCACAGGGTACAAATTTTGTTCTGAGCAGGGCATTTTAACATGTTTGTTGTCCCATAAATCTTTGTAGTGAGTTGGAAAAGGTTTAGGCACCTCTCCTTCCCTCAGAAGATCTACCTGCAACAGAGAAGGAGGGGGGAAAAAAGCTCAGACTCTACTTTCAAGTTTTTAAATGGAAGAAATAAAAAGTAAGCAGAAACACAGTTATAAAAAAGCTCTCATCTACAGTCATCCTTTTTTGAAAGGGGAAAGCTACAAAGTAACCACTTGGTGGCTATTCAGTTCAGAAAAAAATCCATCTGTTACTCCTACATTATATGAGGATGAGAAATCATTGTAGATAATAGCAATATTTCAAGTTTACTGCACAGAATATCAGAAGTGTAAAAATAAGTAACACAATCTTAAAGACTTAATCTGCTATGTGTACAGCCTTCTGGCAACACTGATTCTCTCAGAATTTGCATTTAAACTCAATGTGCTTTTCTTCTGTTCGGGATTTATCCATGATCGGTCACGTGCTTTAATTCAACAATAATTTGACTGCATACTACTCCAAAGGATTACAGCCAAATATATCAGATTTGATCTAAAATGCAGTGGTAAAATTGCTAAAAGCTCCTCTTCACTCTTTTTCATATTTGGAATATATTGAACCCAAAACAGAATCATATTAAACAAAAATATAACATGAAAATGTTGAAGTACAAATTTTACTTGCAGACATATTCTAAATTTCCACAGTTTACATGTCAGACAAAGAATTCTATGTAAAAGAAAAATACTTGTCCCTAACAAGCCAGAGGCAGTAAAAACACAATTACATTTCTTCTGGATCTTAATATCCTAACTCTGTGCATCAGAAAAGTCAATTTTCAGGAAAATCAGTTGCCCCAGTCTACTCACAAGGAATGGCAAAGAAAGATCTCCACAACCTGCTTAATACTATAAGGCTGACATTTGGCATTTCATATTATTGACCAATTCAGTAAGAAATTTGATTTCAGGTAACACACTGAATTATCGTACTCTGACGGTTACTGTATGATTGGCTGAGGGTCGCAGATGAGGAAGACGGGCCCCGCACACAGGCATTCTTCTCATCTCTTCAATCGGTGTCCCAAACCATTTCTTATTAGTTGGAAGAGGAGGTGGCATATATTTAGGAATCTTTCTTCCTGGCCTTTGGGGTTTGAAATCACACTTTTCTTTCCTGCTGTTAAAATAAAATATGTTGAAACGTTTTATTTCCACTGAAAAACCTGCTAGGCAAAGACACAAGGTTACGTTTGTAACAGTCAGTTTATTTGCTAGCCTTTGCTGTGGCCCTATGCAAAAGCTTTGGGGAAAACCCCTGCCACAGTAACCACCTCCTCCCCAACCCACACAACTACATGATGTCTACGAAAGCACTCTTTTCCACAGGCTTACAAACACCTCTGCAGAACTGCAGTGGGTTAGCAAGACAGGGTTTTCCTCTACATTCATGCTCGTTCCCAACAGGATCTACTTGCCCAGGGGCAACAGACTCACTGGTCTGCATTTGTCAGGATACCCTCTACAGCCCCTTCTCAACTGTTAGAAAGCAGACATGTGTGCATGCATAGATGTACTAAAAAAAAAAAAAAACAAAAAAAAAACCAACCACCACCAAACTTCTTAATGACCCTTTCACACTAGGGTTGCATTTTTCATGTCAGGTGTACAATACTTGCAATGCAAGTAGAAATTGAAAAGTAATCTAAAAACACTTGCAAAATTCAAATACATGCAAAAGCAGATGAACTAATCCTCTTTAACGATCAAAGGTATTTGCATGGATCTATGATATTTTAGGGAAGAAAAATCTGAACCTGCTGCATGTTTGATGTAACATACCAGATGTTTCTCTTCCAAGAGAAAGTTCTCAGAACGAAATGCAAAACAAGTTAAAAGCCTACACTTTGAGGGACTGTTTAGACTTCTAAATTCCCCTTAGTGAACTTACTCCACCCTTGGATAAAGATGTTGTCCAACCTGTTCACTGTGTCTATGCATATGCCAGTATTGTCTGGTACAGACAATGCCTCCAACCTGGCCAATGACAGGCAAATGGTGTAGCCACATCAGCATGACACTGGCTACAGGCCCACTGTGCTCATCTGAGAGCCAAAGGGTAATTCTGGCATAGCATTACTGATGACTGAAACCTGTTTAATAGACTACTGCTTCTTTCTCTGCAATTTAAGATCTGAGCCACTGTATCTGCTGTAGACCTGGTCTAATCAAACCCAGGAGGAAAACTTGTCTTATACCCTACCTCACTAGGTATTCCATAAGGCGCTGCTAGGATTCCCATCTATCCACATAGCAAAACTTTTGGATGAGTCTCCCTTCTCAAATGTGGATTTACTGCAACACATGATGCTCTAGCACTGACAAACGCAAGCCTCAACCTCTGCTGCTTTGCTATGACAGTAATTCATTTAAACTAGTGAAAAGAGTACTCTCTAAATCCATCACTAAGTTTTATGACCCCCTTTTCCATACTTTTATTTAGCAAATTCTTCATCCATCCATTTTTCCTAAGAACTACCTTTTTTGTTTTCCAAATCCACTCTCAGCCTAGTCATCTCTTAAGATTTCTCAAATGCAAGCTCCTGCCGCTAGTTAGCAACCTTCTGTCACCCTCTTCTTCATTTCCTTGAGAAGTATGGCTTGTGCTGCCCCTCACATCAAGGAAGGAATTCCCAGTAAAGATGTGCAAAACTACTTTCTTGCCCTACTCAAAAGGACTTGAGGCTACTGAGATAATTGCTGCTTACACCAACACACACAGTTCTCTTATTTCTGCTTTCTCCTTTACTGCTTATTCATTCAATTTCTCAGCTCCCATTGAAACCTGAGCTCTTCAGAGCAGAGATTATCCTTTTGTCCTTACACAACACCTTGCATGCAGACCCTTCGGTCATGCTCAGGGCTTCTCTTTCCATTGATGTAGTGTGTAATCACCAGTCCGTCTCTCCCGAATTATGAATAAATAAAGCAAAAAAACCCCAAACAAATCGACAAACAAAAAAACACCAAACCAAAACACATTCACACACATCTCTACAACTTCTTTCAAAAGTGAAATTTTTCATGTCTATTTCAATCAAAGCTTCAGTAGCAATAATGCTTCAACAAAACAGATTCAGAATTTTTGACAGATGAAACAAAAAAAGCAAACAAGAAAACATCAATTTCCTCAAGTATTATGAATGAAATCACAAATGCGAGAGCTACACTCCATAAAACACTCCTGTACCACCATTCATTTTCAAGCATTAAAAATCCCATGGTCTTAAATCACTTCTTTGATGACCAACTTCCTACAGTGTCTTTAATTCCCCAATTTTAACAGATCTCCAAAGATTTAAAAAGTTGCACTGGACAAATGCAGCCTTTAAAAAAACACAAGTAGTCCCATGGAAAATAAGTTATTTCAAACTTACATCAAAGTCGTTTTTGTGTCTAAACCTACATTTTGCAAAATTGTTCCTACCGTCCAGCCTCCAAAGTGCTATCACCAGAGGAAATTTTTGAGCCTGAAAAAACAGATGAAGAGGCACACAGAACGCTACCTTTTCTCCTCAACTTTAGGTATCCTCATGAAGTGAGAGGTGATTTTGGAGTCTCTCTTCACACCCTGTTTTGCACCTTTGCATTCTGATGATGGAGCAGGAGAGATCCCAGGTGGCTTTGTATGCAGACCGTCCTCTTTAACAGAATTATCTATTTCCTCAAAGCTTTCACAGCCCTTGGCAGAAAAACATGACTTTCTTGACTCCAGTTCAGCATCCCCATATTGAATCCTAAAAGATTTGTTTATGGATTTTGACATATTAATCTCCTCTCGCTCATCAAGAAATGGACTCGTTTCTTCATCAGCCTCTGACCCATGACAGCTATTTTTAGAATTATCTACATCCATTGGCGACTCTGGTTCACTTTCTTTCTCAAAAGCAGGTGAATCCCCTGAACTGCTCTGATACTTGCTCAATTTCCCAGGACCTCCAATATCAGATACACAAGCATCACAACCAGCATCTGAAAGTGGACTTTCTGGAACTACATCCCCTTCTTCTTGTTCACCCATTAAACAGACAGAATTGCAACTCGTCAGCTTCTGTGAGTTGCATGAAGCCACTTGTCCATCAGTCTCAGTGTCTTTTGAAGAAATTTTTGTATTTTCCATTTTCAAGGACCGGCCTGATGATAATTTCCTCTGAGTCCAATTGTCACTGCTTTCTTCACAGCCCCTCTGTGCCAGCTTGTCAGTTTTGTGCATCTGATCAATGTTGGCATTTTTAAAGAGGTCTCCAGACGGCATCCCCTTCACAGGCTCTGTGTCTAAGACTGGATCTCTGTCCTCAGCCCCCCAGTTACACATGCTCCCTGTCTGAGGCAAGTTCACATGCTTTGCACCAACTTCCACAGATATTTTTGAATAATTCTGCTGACAAACATTCTCTAGCTTTGTCACATCATGCTCACAAAAGTTCTCTTTTTTAATAGAGGTCATCTTGGAATTTGCTTCAGTATTGTTATTAATTTTGCTGTGTAAGCTGTGGAAGAGAAGTAAGGCAATTTAGTATCTCATCTCCAAATGAAATTTTTGTGTGTGTGTGTGTGTATATATATATATTTAAAGGAATGACTATAAGCATACAATAGAAACTATAGAATTTTACCCATTAAACTCTGAGTCAGCACTACCAGGATCAACAAGTTTTACTGCACTGGGGAACACAGCTCAGTAACAATCTATTTACATTTAAAGACTCCAAGGTATGATGAATCAGTTCCTTACCTTAGAAATCTATCCCAGTGACTCATTATCCTTATTTTCAAATCCAAACAGTATTAAGCTATTATTTAGTTATTTTCTTCAGATGAAAAAAAGTTAGAAATCATGATAAAGTTCTCCTTAATTTTCATCTTAATCAGTTAAACACAGTGAGCAAGGAAATCAATGGTTTTGTAACCTCTCCCTCAGAGCTACAAATTCGTCTTTTAGAAGAGCAGGACACAGTAGTCCATAGTCTCAAAAACATCCTATTACTTCCTTATTTTTTTTGAAGAGTCATGGGCTGCTTATAAAAATCACAGTACAAAAGTATAAGAGTAAAGTATATTTAGATGTGATAATAAAAATTAAAAGACATATTAAATCAATTATTTTAAAGATAAAAATAACTTAATTTGCCCTGCGCTGTCTTACACAAAGAATGGAAAGAAATGTGTCCTAATGGTTACACAGGGAAATGAAGAGTTTTGTATGAGCAGATGAAACTTCTTAAGACATTGGCAAGTCATTTCACACTTATATAGTAATTTTTGTGTCAGTGTATTGATTAAGAAAATACTTAAGACACCATATGAATATCAAAAACCCCTGACTAGTCTTAGTGAATAGATCACTTTGAAAAATACCTTCCCCTGAATGTATTGTTACAACTTTGTATATAACCAATGCAAACAAAGCATGCTAAACTCTGCATGCCTGGTCATTCCCCAGTTTTCAATCTACACTAAATGAGAAAATATGCAATTATCATACAATCCTTAATTCAGTAACTAAACATCTTAATACAGTCCTGAAGGCATTAATTCTCTCCATGAATGATAACTGATCCTCTTCTAAAAGAGCACTGGATAAAAAGATAGTCTTCACACCTTTACCACTACAGAACAAAAAGGAAAAAAAAAAAGGGGGCTTGGAGCAACACATGATAGCTTACAACTTCCCCCATAGGGAGATTATTTGAAAACAAAAGGATTTGAGAGGGTTTCATGTTATGATAATTTAATTGTTCATCTATGCATTTGTTCCTGCACTAAAAATTTTGATGAACAAAAATGAAAGTTGTATTACTGCTGCCATCTTAATAAATGACTGTTTAAAGGTATTGACAACATCTGTTGCCAACTTAAGAAATCAAATCTAACACAAAGTGTTCAAATTCAAATGAATTAAAATTATGACGTTAATTGCAATAGAAAGGCACATGAGGTGTTCACACAACTAATCTGCTGCTTAGAACTGACTAGGCTGTAATCTTTCAGCAAGGCTGAAGGAGGGCGTATAAAAGCAATACTCTAAAGTGAATCTTAAAAAAAAAAAATTAAAAAAAAATTCCTTCCTTAAGCAGCCTCTTAAGATCTTTGCTCTACTGCAACCTGTGAGCCTGTAACTGAGTTCTGTGTACTTTTATATTAATCATCATCACAAGGTTTCCTACCTTCTCTTGAACATTTTAGCAGTGATATGGATTTCAGTTTCTATTTATTAGCAAACATCAATGGAAAAAAAAAAAAAAAATGACCACATTTACAAATGCAATTATAGAAAAGTAATATCTGATATTCCTCTGATATTAAACTCTTAGGAGTTTAATTTTAACGCTGCCTTGCAAACATTGCTCCTGACAGATGACATTAGCAGAAAATATCAAAATTTACCTGGTGCCATTCAGTAGCAAAATTACTATAACATCTTTCACAAAATAACTTGAATACATATTTGAGCACCTGTCAATTCTGGTCCAAATTAAATCAAGTTGCACATGCCTATACTACAATAACAGTCCAATGAGACGAACTAAAACATACTTTTGTCTGTAAATTAACAACAGAACTGTGAGTTGAATGCAGGACAATCAGCCAAAATCTGTAACTGTTATTGCCCTATATTAAACAAAGATAAGAGCAGAGCTGTTGGCTAAGGACATAGTCTGATACTACAGCTAACTCAATCTAGTGGTTAGAAGCAGCAGTCCTACTTTGCCTTCCCTTGCTGCAGTTTGCCATCTTTTTCTTGCAGGAGCAGCCATATTTATTTACCTCAACAGTGAAGTGCTTCAGGAAGTTAAGTCATCAAAAAAGTTTGGGTTTACCAGTTAGAGGGGAGGGGTGAGGGACTAGTTAGCTTTTCCTAGTGAAACTCTGTCAGCTAGTTATACTCAAGAGGATGTGTCAAGGTAAGGAAAGCAGGAGAAATGGGGTTGCCTTTTTTCAGTAGCTAGCTCTACTGGCAATCTGCACTTCTAGTTTCCCACAGAGCCAATCAAAGAACACACCATCTGAACAGGTATGCTGTATATTTTACCTTTTGGACTCAGTTGTCTTGGGTCCTTTATTCTCCAACCAAGCAGTAATTGTCCGTTGCTTACAAACTGAAAAAAAACCAAAAAAACAAAAAAAACCCAAAAAAACACAGTTCACTGCTTTATTACATGGAACACGATAAAACTGCAACGCAATTGCATATGAATATGATAACTTGTACTGGATGAAGATGAAACTACCTCAATTAAGTCCTCATTATCGTCTCTACTACAAGGAGCATCCAGACACTAACACTATTAAAACTACATGTGATGCAATATTTAATTTGTATCAGTCAGCAGCAGTAGCTTCTGTAAAATCTTTATAAATGCCAGGCTTGGTGTGTGGTGTGTTGTTTGTCATGGTTTTTTTCATCCAACATTTTTTCTTAATATGGTTAAACACACACAGTGAATTTCTAGATTAAAAAAAAAAAAAAAGAAAAAACAACAACAAAAAAAACCCCCCACACAACTTGAACTTTCCAACTCTCATTATCACCTTTAATTACCACCACCACTGTGAGCCCTGACAGCCTTCTGCTGAATTTTAGAATGAAGAGACATGTCATAACTTAAAACAAATAAACAGAACTATCAACTAGGCATCTTAAAGACCCAGCTGAGAACCTTATTTGGATGTAGCATACTGTGAAACATGAGACTCAATATAAAGATTGTACACATTAGAAGTGACAAGTACTGAGAAAAGGACTTTTTTTCCCCTCCAACCATAAACAATTTGTAAAGCCTATCAATGCTTACTCCCCTGAACAGCAACAAAAAGTGAAGGACACTTTTTTTTTTTTTTTTCAGATTTTCTACCAAGGACACAGCTCCAGTGAATGTGATCGGTCTTATCTCTGTGATGTTGCAGTTCAGATAAGCCTTCAATACAACAGCAGCACACGAACTAATTATGTAGAGACTTGAGTGGGGGGGATAGGGAGAAAATACTCAGAGCAGTTATTTCACAACTGGAAAGTAATCTTCGTTAGTATAAGAAGGGGTTGTGGGGCTTGTTTTGCTGTTATTTAATGGTAATTCTGAAAATTTGTCAATGGGCTTCAGTTTCTTTTCTTTCCTTTTGCCAAGAGAAGTTATCTACCTGCCACTGCTGACTGTGCAAGCTGTTTACTCACTGCTTTCAACTGGGTAAGCAAAATTTGTAGTTCCCTACTGCAACAGTAGTTTTGCAGAACTTAAAAACCAGTACAGCAGATTTGGCTATTCTGATTAACAGTCACTACTGAAAAACTGAGCATTTTACTGCCAATGGAGGTTGTGTAACTTGTAGCATAGCTAGCTTGGGCCATAGGTGACTTATGCGACATTGTTTCACAAACGCTTTCCCTAACATTCAAGGCCTTGAACACTTTTTCACAGTTGGTTATCAAATAGCATCATCAAAAGTACAGAATTTCTAGAATAAAAAAAGTAATCCTCAGAAAATATTTCAACTGTTTAAAGTTCTTCTGAAACAGCACAAACAACAATGCAAAATTGCCACCATGTGGCTAGGTCACCAGGGAGCAATGCCAAGCCGTATGTGGATTAGAAGCACAAGGATACCTGTGCCATACTCAGCCATTCAATTTTTCAACAAATGCTCAGCTTCACCCTGCTCAGGCAAAAATAATAACTTGATGGATTTTATGGACTAAAAGATGTTTATTTCTAAAGATTGACTAAAACTGAAGTATACTAGTCATTCTGTTTACCAAATTTCACCTTCTTACATTTGAAGCATTAACCCAAATTGCCTTCAGGAAGGGAGAAAGCAGCAGCCAAAGAAAAACAACCAAAAAACCCCAACTTGAAGAGGCATGTTAAAACATGGGATGAATACACCTCTCCAAAGGCAGCTGACTACCTCTTGAGGTATAAACTTGTGTTGAGAAAGGAATACTCATTCATTAGCATGATAAATAGAAATGATAGTAGCAGCAGCACAGAACAAAATGGTTTTTCTCTGAACTTTCATATCTGATTCGCCATATAAGCCATATAACCAATGTAAGACACCATTTTTCTTTAATACTACTAATATCTTTTTTTGCTACAGATAAGGTGGTAAAAACATGAGGCAACAAAAGACAACGTACACTTACAGCGTAAACAATAAAACCAGACTTTGGTGTAATTCTTTTAAAGTGATCTCTAAATTTCTATTCAAGATTCCCCAAATCACTCCCATAAAGCAAATCATTCCTCAGGATCTACTACTAAGAAAAACAACTGGATTTTTATAAGACTCTTGTTTACCACTCTGTTGGACTGCATATATCTAACTTCAAACTATTACCTATTCAGAGTTGCCTCTCGGTTACTGAGGTTTAACTCATCAACCAAAGACCATAGCAATCTGTTTGGTTCTTCCTTCCCTGCGTTAATTTCTATTCCTGAAATGGGTACTTTTATTGTGCATTAAAATTCTATTTTAACAGTGTTAACTCTAAACAAAAATCATTGAAGGAAGCTACGTGGGAGCTTTTTCCACGCAGTTTTATTACTGCGGCAGGAACACCCCACACGACCAGCAGCGCCCTAGGCCTGGGGCCACGTGCCCGTGTGGGTTCCTGTCACTATCCTGAGCTCTCCCTGCCCTGACAGCCTGGTCAGCACCCCGCTGAACATCATTTCTCTTGCAGCAAGTATTTGTCCTCGCACATACCAGGCGCACTACCTTTACCGGCTCACACCTCACTTGGATGGCTGCGTTGTCACTGCAAGTTTGTAAAGAATCGGGCACAAAGCCAGGATTAGCGATCCTGTACCCAACGCCGCCTCCAAAGCCAAGCAACCCGCACCGCCACACATCCCCGGGCTCGGGGACACGCTGGCTCCGGGAAACCAAGTTAGAGACGATTCAACCCCGACATTGCAGGCCAGCTCCGGGGAGGCTACGTGCCCCGGCACAAGCGGCCTGTCGCCATTTAACGCTGCCCTCCCTTCAACGTACCACGCGAAGAGAAGCACAGCAGAGATGCAATAAGCACCCGAGAGGGACATCGCAAGTCGGCGGAGCACCCGGCCCGGCCACCTCCTTCCCCCAAGCCCCAGGCGCGGCGGGACGGAATAGGACAGGACGGCGAGGGCCACCGAGCGGCGCTCCGGCCC
The DNA here is from genome assembly GCA_013400195.1 of Aramus guarauna. Lineage (NCBI taxonomy): Eukaryota > Metazoa > Chordata > Aves > Gruiformes > Aramidae > Aramus > Aramus guarauna. The sequence continues at coordinate 32,764 of VXBL01006680.1, read as the reverse complement.
GGCTTGGGCGAGCTCAGCACTGCTTAGGTTTTGGGTTTGGTAGGCAGAGCCGTCCCGACCCCTGACGCCCCGAAACCGCCCAAGCCGCCAAAGGAGG
>VXBL01006680.1:236-32311 GCA_013400195.1 Aramus guarauna | reverse complement strand
GCCGGAGGGGCAGGGTACTCCCACGCCGACCTGGCCGGGGTGCCGCGTGAGTACCGGCGCGCAGGGCCGACCGGGGCGGGCTGTGGCGGGCTTGGGAGGGAGGGAGGGAGACACACACACTGGTATCCGCTTCCCGTCAGCGGGGCAGGGCCGCGCTCGGAAATCAACATGGCGCGGCCCCTCAGGCGCCGGCCCGCTGCCCCGCCGCGCCTCCAGCGAGCCGGGGCTCTGCCGGCCGCCTCGCCCGCGAGAAGCCGAGCCGCAGCGCTTCCTCCGGCTGCCCCTGCCCAGGGGCTTGGGATCGGGGAGAGAGACAGCTTCTGCCGCAGCCACAGCCGGTCCCTCGGCCGTGGCAGCGTGTTGCGACGGGCACAGGTTACAGAGACGTTGTGCCCGTCCCGTCCCGTCCGTCCCGCTGCTTTTCACTTCCTGAAAACGGGGTTCGTCAGTCGGTGCCTTATTTTAGTCAGTTGTGCAACTTAGCGGCAGAATTTTCACTGCTTTCACGCATGAGGTCTGCCTCCTTTTAACTTACTGGACGTGAAATTGTTACTAGGGGAAGTGGTGTTAAAGTGTGCAATTGTTTTTCCTTTCAGTAACTGGAATGAGTCCTTTGTCCCCATATCTAAACTTGGACCCCAGGTATCTAGTACAGGTGAGAAGGCGGTTTGTTTTTACTGTGTTGAACTCCATTCCATGTTTGTGCGGCTATATGTGAAGACCTCAGAAATCTTGCAGCGTGTACTGAAGTCTTGAACTGATGAACAGTTGAAAGGAACAATTTTTCCAGTATTATTCCTAGTAAAAGCTTACATTGCCATGCTATCTAAGAGAAGAAAACCGGTTTTAATACAGAGGATAAGTAGGACTGTTGTGTCAATATAAGGCTGCCACTATTGCAAAGAGGTTCCCGTTCCTACTCTGAGGCACACAGCCCCAACACACTGTTGCACAAGCTCTGGCATTTGTCACACCCTCCACTGAACCCCTTCAGTTAGTGAGAGCAGCCAGAAACTCTCCACTCTTTTGATGGGTTAGTTTTCTGTACTGTGATGAGTTCTGTCTGTTTACAGAGGTGTTCAGCCAAACCCCAGATGTGATACAGGCTTTGTCATCGTGTGTGCTGTCATCACAGCAGCAGCAAATTTCACACCACTTATGTCATTTCCCAGCTGAAGGGAGACCATCATGAAATAGAGCTTTCTGTTTTATTCTGCAGAATAGCATAGCTATTGTACTTACACAGCTTAATATTAGTTAACATAAAATGATGGCCTATAGGCCACCATAAGGAACACGAAATAATTTAAAATCCTATGATGTTTTCCTTTCTCAGCAATATTAACTATAGATGAAAAGGTTGTAAGTTAATCCTATAAGTATGCATATCTTAATTTTATTTAGCTATATATATTTATATAGCTAAATATTGTCTGAGAACATTAAATTCTGCAGAAGTAGCACTGAAGGTCAACAGTTGTATCTGCTAATCTGTGTGCCTTTTGTTTCAGGGTACACTGGGTCACTGCTTCTTTTGTAAGTGGAAAGCTCTGAATGCAGTTCTGGGGGGTTGTTTTTTATATTTCTCTTTCACTAGAAGCTGCTGTAGTCAAGATTACAACATAACATTCCCATAACGGTGGAAAACAGGGGATATGGCTCTGTTTGAAGTGGATTCACTAGTTTGATTATCTTGTCTGCTGTTGTTGAGTGGTTGAAAAAAAGTATTAAGTTTTGTTTAGCCCTCTTCAAAAAATACTCTCTGAAGTTGTCTTGTTTAGTACAGTATATATATCTGGGAACATGTTGGTGTTAAAAATGGCTTTGGAACAAAAACAGGTTTTGGAACAAAATGCATGTGTATATATATATATTTTTTTTTAAAAAGGTTGCCGTAAAAGAAAAGAAGGTATGGGCTTTAGCATCATGAGTGACTTGTAACAGTTCTAAAAATACCTATTGACGTCACACTAGAGGCTGTGGTTTGTGTTGTAACACTTCACTGATCTTTATGTTTAGCATTAGCAAGTACATCGAAATAAAAGGAAATTCCATTTAAATGGGGGATTTTTATCTTTTTTTCTTGAACAACTCGCCCAGACGAGCTGCAGAGTCTCCATCCTTGGAGAGGCACAAATCCTGGGTATCGCCCTGAGCAACCAGCACTAGCTGACCCTGCTTTGAGCAAGGGGGTTGAACTAAACAGTCTTTGCAGGTCCCTTGCAACCTTAACCATTCTGTGATTCTTAGAATAAAAGAAAAAAAATGTACCTAATATTTTAAAATACAAGAACTTAAATTACTAGCCTTTAAATTTGTTTTGTCTGTGAAAGTGTGTGTGTGCAGGGGTGAGGATCTATCCATTTGCCTTCAGAATGCAGAAAGTCAGCCTTATTGTTAAGAATCTTACATTTTGATCCTGGCCTTCCCATAATAACAAATGCTGCAGTGGTACTGGTGACTTTAAAACCCAGTTTCTTTGTTAATCCATTAATGAAGGCACAAACCAATGCATTTTCTGCAATGCTTGTTACCTTCAGCAGGTATCCATTAAAAAATAGTGTGCCAGCCTTTGTGACAAACCTAGAGGATGGGCTTCCTAGGTTGTCTCTGTAGAAACATAGAGGTTACGTACAGGCAGTGATTGCTTCATCCTGACTTTCTGGACAATAGTGAAAACTAAGTAGTTTTCAATGCTAACTAGTATACGCATTGAATTTCTCCAAATATCTAGTTACAGGGAAGATAGAAACCATATTAAAGGTTCAGTATATCGATAAAGTATTCACAATTTTAGAAGCTGTATATTTTTTCTGTATTGCCGTCCACATTTAGTGCCAAGTATGGACTAAGAAAACCCCTTAGAATGCAATTACTTGAGCCTGCAGTTGTTGCGGTCATATACGCGTTAAATGGGAAGGGAATAGTACTATGGAAAGCACAGAAGCATTAAAAAGAGATCTTACTGCTTTAGCACTTTATCAACACACGTGCATCTTGTCAGTGTGTCATATTGCACAAGCGCTTTGGCCTACCTTATGTCTACCCATATGCTAGTTATCAGCCCATTTCTCTGGCTTTTTAGATCAATCTGATTTACAAGAACAAGTGTGTCTCTGTGGAAGAAAGATGCACAAGTAAAAAACTACCAGCCTCACATGTGTCATGCCTGATCATCACTTGTTTTGAACATATTCCTTGCTTTTTTCATGTCTTCAAAATAGGTCACTTCAGTGCAAGGAAGTACTTCTTTTGGTACAAAGGCCATCTTTCTTTAGTATCAGAGTAGTGAGAAACCTTAATGCCTTACTGCATCAGTATAGGTTGCTCAGTGAGGAAACAGTGCTGCATAACCAGACAGCAACAAGGTTTTTAAAAGGCTGTGAGTCTTGTATTGTCTGCTGCAAGATATAATAAATAATTAAGCAAATATTGATTAAAAAAAAAACAAACAAACAAACCAGCAATACAAATTCCTTGGCTGGCTGATGTAATTTATAAAAAATTAGGACAGCTAGGAAAAAAAAAAAAAAGCTTGCAGTCAGTTTATCTATTTAAAGTCTTTACATTCTTAAAGTACGCACTTTAGTGTATTCCATCTCTCTGCTAGTGTACACAAGAGTTTTCCAGAAACACTGGTTGTATGTGGGTTTTATTTAGTTAATTGTATGGACTAAAGAAAAAAATTAATATGGCTTATATGAGGGGTGGTGAGGCACTGGAAGAGGTTGCCCAGAGAAGCTGTGGATGTCCTCTCCCTGGAAGTGTTCAAGGCCAGGTTGGACGGGGCTTTGGGCAACCTGGTCTAGTGGAGGGTGTCCCTGCCCATGGCAGGGGGTTGGAACTGGATGATCTTTGAGGTCCCTTCCAACCCAAACCATTCTTTGATTCTATGCTTTTGAAGCAGGTACACTTGGAAAATACAAAGGTGTTTGTTTTGTTTTCCCCCAGGATACAGATGAGTTTATCTTGCCCACAGGAGCCAACAAAACTCGAGGCAGATTTGAGCTGGCCTTTTTTACCATTGGAGGATGTTGTATGACGGGTAGGTGGTTGTGGTTTTCTCTTTTCCCAGCTGTCCAGGTAACACCTATGCATTACAGTAATTGACAAGATTGTAAATGTGTTGTTCTGCAATCCAGTCATACATAAACAGCTATTTTATTCTCACTATTTGTTTCTAGTGTTGTTCTTTGTGTTCCTTTTTCTTCTTAAAAAGTAACAACTGGTATTCTGCTAACTAGGGGCAGCATTTGGTGCGCTGAATGGTTTGCGACTTGGCTTGAAGGAGACGCAGAATATGGCGTGGTCAAAACCTAGAAATGTACAGTAAGTGTTTAATCTTAAAAAACTACACCTTGTTGACAGAGTTCTTTCTTCCAGCTTGTACAAGGTGAGATCTGAATATACTGCAAAAATAAACGTATTTTTGTGTCTTTAGTGAGGACAAATGAGAGTCAATGTTTGTCTTCAAGTTATGAAATGGTTTTAATTATGATGATGTTCAGTTCAAGCTTTTTGCTTTTCATTTAGTGACAATTGGTATGTCCTCTGACTTACCTTAAATGTTTAAGAATAAATTACTACTTTGATATTTGCTAGAAATCTACTTCAAAATCAAAACAGTGGTTTTATGCATTGAAATATTCACAGAAGCAGCAGAGTTTGCTTTAAGTTATTTTTTGCTGTCACTTACCTGAGAGCAAGTTCTCTCTTCTTTGCCAAATTTTTCAACACCAGGAAAAGGTTACAATGCAGAAGCTGGGCCTACCTGGGTTTCCATTAGGGATGACATCGGTGCGTACTGCTGAGCAACTGTTGCATGGTGGAAGTTGTTCTGGATTATGGTTCCATGAACACCCACGGTGTTGCCATGTTTTCACCTTACCTGATTGAAAGAACACAGTAAAGATGGGAAGACATTTTTCCAGCAGTATGCTTCTCCTAGTATTATTGGTAGCGTAGGCATAACTATAAGAAAACTTAAGTGCCTGTGAAGGAGACATGGGAAACTAGAAGAGTGGAATAACTGGGGGAAGCCATTTTTACCCCCCTCAATACTTTGGAAAAAGGGAGTTTTACAGGAGGAATTTAATATTTCCTAGTACAGTTTGTACTGGGTCTGCTCCTTTTTAAATTCCATTTCTGTATTCTTTATCCCCTTCTTTACCATCTCTAGAGTTAGAACCAAAATATTCCCCATTATAATTATGACTTTTCTATAGTGTTCTAGATGAATAGAATTGCATTGTACGTAATCAGAATGAGCAGTCAGACAAAAAGAGAGTTTGATAGCCGAGCCCAGCAGGTGGCAGTCAGTGCACATGCTGCTGTTAGTCCTTGTCCTTCCAAGGGAAAAGGCCTCTTGAAGGTCATCACCTTAAAGCAGTGTATTAAGTTTCATGTTTTCCTAATCAGATGCAAGGAAGAGACTTACCTAGCTAGATTTCCTTCAAATTTATCCTTAATGTACACAGATATGTTTTTATGAAATTGAATTTTGCTGTTAATCCCTGTCATCAAATGTCTTACAGTATGTCATGGTTATTAAAATAATTTTCTCATCAATTCAGAATTTATGTAATGTTCACAAAATGGGAGTGGGGATTGTAATTAGGGGGGAATTGTCAATGCCCTAGCCTCTTGGATTTTTTTTTCTCTTGTTTCAAAATTAAGTTTTCCATTACTGTTTAGTTCATTGCCTAACCATATTTGGTAATGGCCTGTGTCTCCTAATGAAAATTGTAAAAAAGTAGTGGTAAATTAACTCAAATCAGAAGGAACATGTATGACACTTCCATTGCTTTAAATGATAAACTAAGTTCCAGTGGTAGTCAGCTGTCCAGAGCAGTACTGTGCCTGTGATAGTGTTACACTGCTGGGAGATAAAGATCAGTCATTTCTTCTGGCTGCTGTTGTCACTGTTCTGGAGACAGCTGATGCCAAAAAGAAGTGGCATTGTGCTTCCTTGAGAGTGCACTAAAGATTTGCTTTCCCTCTTTAGTGCTAGTCTGGAAGCATACATACAAAAATACTCAGGGTACTTTACATTGTCTTGGGTGCTACATTTGACAAGTGGAAGTGCTAAAGATTGCCTCTTCTTCCTGACTTGCTTTTAATACCCACACCATTTGTTCAGGCATCACCATGCTCCCTGCCATGTGGTTCCTTATTGCTTGCACCTTCTAGAAGGGCACTCTAGCTTTCTTGGAGCTCTTTGACGCAGTTAAGTCAGCATAAGTGTATCAAGTCATTCTCAGTAGCTATGTATAGTTACCATGTAAGGAACGTTTATCAACTAGGGTTAGAAAGTCATTTGAAGGGAAGAGATTGGATTCTTGTCAAGGTGCAAGTTTGACTTGAAAAGAGAGAAAGATTTTCTTAAGACTTGACAGGACTAAATATTTGCCCTCAGTATTGCCTGTATTACTATTTATAGTTTGTGTGATAGAGGAGATAATATATTAACAAGCTGCGTAGTTTTTCCTTACTGTTTTATTTTGATTCATTATTCCAGTTTTATTAATCAAATGTATGGTGTAAACACATTACACCTATTATCATAAACACTATCTCAATGTAAACACAGAGAGCTAAAGGTTTTAATACCCTTTTAACTCTTTTATAGAATTCTAAATATGGTGACAAGGCAAGGAGCGTTATGGGCTAACACTCTGGGATCTCTGGGTAAGTAAACTCGTTATTTTGTAGGGAAAACAATTTAAAGATGTAACTGTTTGATGATAAAGTGTATTCTCTAAGTTTTCATAATGAAATCCATCAGGGAAAACTGCAGTTTTTTTCTCTTTGGGACATGAAGGCATGTCATTAAGCATTGAAAAGGAAATAAAAGGCCAAAATAGAATTTGAAGCATAAGTAGCCAAAAGCCTGTAATTAAACCCCAGTATGTTTAGTATATTACAAACAAAAACTCTAGCTATTGGAATAACAGGAATAACTGAAAATTATAGATAATGCTCACTTGTTAATAAATTCCAGTCAATCTACAACTTAAGGCAAAAATTATAATTGAAAACTTCTGAAATAACTTTAATAACCTAAGAAGAGACTCAGTGGTCACATAAGCAACTGCCTGATGTCTATTTCCAGTTAAAGAGTGAACAGAATGTCTGTAAAGGGAATGTGATAGTGACTACAAAGATTTATCCTTTTATGATGGTAGCTTAGCTAGAAAAATCACATACTTCAAATCTAAGTGTTGCTTATAACTAATACAGGTTAGAAAAAAAGAGGAAAGAGAATGATCAAAAGCCTGATGTCTGAGAAGAACTTCTGTGAACTGAGGTTTGGTGTGGGGAGGGGAGCAGGAAGTAAAAATCACATCAGTTGCTTCATAAAACCAACTTCAGATGATTTCTTAAATGTTAGTGGAAAAACTAATGCTCTAGAGAATACAAACTCTTTGGTTTCTCCCCCCCTGCAATCTTAAAAGACCAGACGGTGCTCAGTTACTTTGAAAGGAGAAATCCAGAACTGGTGAAATTATTTTCAAGTTTAATGATGGAACTTACTGCCCCACAAAGCGGTAATAGAAGAGAAATTAGCAACATTTAAAACAGAAATTACATCATTTTATAACCCAGTCTACTTATATTTGAATTTTGAAAAAAGGCAAAGTGTAGGCTAAGATGCATTTATTACATTTTGTTTCAGTTTTCTTTCCAAAGAGTAGATTAGCTTGCCTTTTAACTCAGGCATCAGCTTTTGAGGCATAATACAGAGGCCATAGTTAGAGACAGGATTCTGAACTACAGTGAGAATGGCACTTTTCATAAGAGATCCTTATTGCCTAGTGGGTTTTATGGCAGGATTTTTTTTTTCCTCGTTGTCTTTTCTTATTTTCTACTCCAAATCTAATCAAAACTTGTCTGAAAACTGAGATGCAGGCACACTGTGGTTCAAGGTTTCAGGTTAAGTGACAGATTAACAGGTTTTTTCAGCTGTGTTTGAAGAAAGGTTACTCAAGAAAATGTTTGTGCATTCCAGTAACAAATTGGCCTCCTGAGTCACAGAGTTAAGCAGAACTTGATATTTTGGTATAGCTCTGCCTTGTCCTAGCTACCAGAGAAGTTCCTATCAAGGAGCTGAAGTATTTTTGCATCTTACTTCACTTGTGCAGTGTTTCTGTACCTCAAAGATTCCTTTTGTCACTACTAGCAATTTTTGTCATTCTGTTCCTGAACAGAGGTAACACCATCTGTGTTAAACTATTTTTAAAAAAACATTGAATTCAGCTTTTCCTTTCTCTCATTGTTAATACTACATGCTACTAAGACAAGGTAAAATACATTGCTTCTGCTGAATGGAGAAATATGCTACTGTTCAACTCATCAACATTAATATAGTTGCTTAATTTACGTGCCTTTTAGCAGAAGGAAAAACTTCAAATTCTTGGAAGACAAGGAATGAATTAAAGTGGCATGGTGCCTTTATCACTTTATCTACTATTCTTTGTTGGCATGAAATATGATTATATCACGAGGAATAAGGATGATAGTGCCTTCTCCCTTCTTCAAAATGCATAGATTATATATGTGTCCATACTAATAGCCCATGCATTTCTCTTTCTAATCCTTTCCAGGACAGTCTCCAAAGTTCTCCCAAAGCAAAAGGCCCTTCAGGGACAAAGTTTTCTTATGCAGTTAAAGGTGAAGCAGCTGCAAATATCAAATCCCAAGCAATCTAATAGTCATTTATAAGGGAAATGTAGCCCATTGTACTCCAGCCATTGATGACATGATCTGAGTGCTGCACTTAACTCGCATTTCATCTCAGTCACATACAGGCAACAATTTTCTCTGCTACCTAGCAAGTGTTGAGTTTAGTTTCATGCCATCCACAGAAGACAATCTAAAACCTGCCAGAGTTAAACCCTGAAAATTTTTTTTAAACAATTTTGAACTAGCAAAACAGGCTTAAACTTCAGTCAGTGCTTTGTATCACATATTTATCATGTCTTGAGGCAATAGTAGATGTCATGAAGAATGCTGCTTTATAACTAGACTATAGCTAGAGAGAGAAAAATTATCTGTACAATAAAAATAGGTCTGGAAAAAAAACAAAGATGAGATTTTACAGAGGATTTCCCCTCCTTTAAAAAAAACAGAAGGTCTGTGCTTCGGAACTGTAGTCTAAATAGCTACACCAAGCCTGGCTTCTAAGCCTTGTATCTCAGAGAATGGGAATTTTAACTTGAATTTTTTAATATGTTTTTTTTTTTCCCCAGCTCTACTTTACAGTGCGTTCGGAGTCATCATTGAAAAAACACGAGGTGCAGAAGATGATCTGAACACCATAGCTGCTGGAACCTTGACAGGAATGCTATACAAGAGCACTGGTAGAGTAACAAAGTGTTTCTAGTTTTCCTCTTCTTGTGCTTTATCCTAGTTATTAGGATTCTCATTACTTTTACTAAATACTATCCTGCTCTGAAAATTGGCGGTCTAATAATGGTACACTGGGAACTAAAACCTGTTAGTTCAATATCACCTAGCACACATACTGTTTTTCACACAGCTAAGACTACTTAAGGAGAACTTGCACTTTAAAAAAAAATCCAGCTGGATTAAATTGGATTCTTTCTAACTTGCATAGGACTAACAATAATCATGAGAGCCAAAATACGTATGTTATACGTATATACTGAATAAGCACTCAAATGTTTGCTCAAGTTTATAGTGAGATTGTATAAAATACATAGCCAGGTCATTCTTAGCCATGTTTTTCAGGTTTAGCAGGAATAAAACCAATAGTTTCTCAAGTCCATGAGTGAATGCAGGCAAATGGGAACTACCTTCCAAAGTGAAAGGGGGCAGCGGAAGGGAGGAGTACACAGAACACAGCTTGACTGCATCGAGATGAAACTTACTACAAGTGATTCATGTGATAGTACCTGCAGCTGCAAAACACCCGCACCCAGAGAAACCGATATATTTATAAAGTTATACTTAGCTGTTTGTGAAACTGTTGTCTTGTAGTAGGACTCTAGTCTTTGCATAGTAGTGAAAACCAACAAACAATGTTATTTGAGAACAACATGGATTTAAGGTTAGTTTGCTGACGCATACTGAATTGTTTACAGAAGAGAGGGTCTGAGCTTCATCAGCAAAACACCTGTTAACACATATATCAGGCTCAACAGTTTGGAGGGATCATCTTTTTTAGCGGACTACTGGGTACCACAGATTGACATTACCACAGGAAAAAAGCATGTTTTAAGTACCTCAATAAAGGTTTGACTAGATGATTCACCTGTATTTTACTGAGGAGGTAGTTATAGAATTAACCTGTGTACTTTTACATATCTAGCTGAGCCTCAGTGTCTTAGAAGTGTTCCTGGAGGCCAGCTTCCTATATGGGGCAAAACAGTTTGAGAAGTCTTATGTTCCTGTTGACCTAGACTAATTGAAACAAAAAATAATTGGCGTGAGCAGCCTTCATAAATACTTGCTTGTGCACTTAACCTTGCAAGAGCATGTAGCTGTCTTGTAATGAGCTACTTATTTGGGATTTCATGAGTGAAATGCCAGACTACCAGCAGCAGCTGGATAGGGTAGCAGTACAGAAGTCTAACATTTTCTGTAGGAAGTTATTAAGAAGGATAACTGCCATCTTACACTCCAGCAGAAACTTTCCCCCTTACCTTTCAGAAGTATAGCACTGGCATGATGGGCAATTTTTTTTTGGCACAGTGCAACCATGGATAACTACTCCAGTCATATGCAGAGTCATCTGACAGTACAAACATTTTTCTTACCAGAACACAGTGAGACTTTTGTTTTGTAACATAAGATCTACTGAGCTAATAGTAGCACTGATAAAGGTAAATGTAGTCAATAAGCGTATTCATTACAGTATTGTATTTCAAGTATGTGGCATGCATATGAACTGTAGTGCACAGAAACTCAAATGTTTTTTGCCATATGCAGGAAATTTGAGTGGCATGGTAGACCTTAAAGTTCAAGGATTAGTTCTGGAAGTTAAAAAGATGATATTCACATCTGTTTGAAGAGTTTAATTCCAATCTTATTTTCCTTTTTTTCTTTCATGCTTTCTCTCCTGTCACCTTATGCCAGAATGCCCTTCCTCATTCTGAATTCCATAGCTTGCTTCCAAGTTATGCCTTTACCCAGCATCAATATACATTTATCTTTAAAACCTTCAGTATTTAAACCATACACAAATGATAAGTTCACATGTATGATGTGTATCAAGATTGTAATCCCTTCCTGTGTTACACAGAGTGTCACATTGTCATTAAAAAAGGAAAATTTGAAAGTCATCAGGGACATTTCTATGACAAATCCCCATCTTTTAGTGTTGTCTGGAAACTCCCGCAAACATGCCATTTCAAATCAAGGCTGTTCTGTAGTCCACAAAGGGTGGATACAGAGTTGGAGGCAGCAGTGTTCAAACACTCAGACTTCCCACTTCCATCATTCCTGTTTTGAAAAGAGATCAGGAATGTGTTTAAGAAGAATCTGTATAAAGAATGGCACATTTTTTATTATGACTTTCTGGTTCATCACATCAACAGAATCACATCAACAACCCTGCTGCACTGAAGAATACTCTTGTGTGTGCTACAAAGCCTAGATTGAATTTCTAAAACAAATGCTTAAGCCTTTGCTGCAGGGCATGAGTGGATGGGAAAAAAACAAATAGTGGGAAGACTTTTTGAAGTCTGAGATTTGTTGCCCCAAACTGGTCCGAGTTTTCACAATTTGTCCTTGTAGAGGTGTTAATCATTACCAAAATGCCAGCAAACAAAAAAGACTTTCCAAAATACCCATGTTCTAACACAATTAGATTGTGAGCAGTTTTGAGCGAGGCTACTTCACACAAAAACAGCATTAAAGTCTGCAGGTGAGGACTGCAGAAGTTCAGCCCTCCTGTGTTCACTGGAAGCGGCATTAGTCACTGAAAGTTCCCCACTGCAATTGACTAAAGCAGTTAAGTCCAAAACTTCTGATGGTTCTCCTTGGCGTGAGTCAGACACTGTTAACTTGCCGTTATAAATCAAGTGTTAGCTGGAATCCATCTCAGGTGTTAGCTGGAATCCCACCCTACTGTGTGGCTTAGGTTAACTGATGTTGAATTGAGTTTGAAAGTACAACTGATTCGAGGAGCTTTGAAATAGCACACTAGTTGATCCCTTTCACCAAAGTGATCTCTAGCTTTCGCATTTATTTGAAATGAAATTTAATACCAAGATCACTTAGTAGATTTTACCCCAAATGTAGCAGTATGAGTACATTATTAACTTGTTACACTAGACTTGCAACTTTATGGAAGTTGCGTTTTGAGCTCACAACTTAAACTGAATGTTCTGGGTAGAAGTTGAGTGACGGAAAAAACCCTTTGTGTTCCTTTGCCAGTGGCATATGTAGTAGAAATGTTGTTACAACTTAGTCAATCCTGTTTGAGTTAGGATATCAGACTCCCTTTTAGCAAAAGTCCACAAGGATGGCTTTTCCATTTAATAAGATATTATTCTTCATTCTTCAATTTCAAGCAAAGGCAGAAATTAAGATCTGTTATGCCAAGTTTGTTCTGATAAATGTTACAAAGCACAAATACTAGCATATCTTAAAACAAACGATTATTTAGCTGTCTTGCATGCATTTTCAACCTCTCTTCTAGGTCGAACATGTTTGTTTTTTTCACAGTTGTGTTAGTCTCTGAAAGTAGCAAAAATCAAAGAGATGATTGTCAGGGTGCACTATGTCACAGTTACTCCCTCTCACCATGAAAATGCACTTGGTTCCAGTCATCATGTCACAAAGGTACTGAGGATCTTACACTCCTCCTCAAGCATGCGGGATTGATCACTTAAGAAAAAGATACTGAGCTAGGTGGGACTTTAGTCTGACCCGGTGTAGCAGCCATTAATTTCTCATTGAAATTTCTGTCAGAGACTCCAGTAAGCAAAGACGTTAAATAACCTTTACCTCTTATCTGAAGGTTACACAGGTTGTAGATATTCTTTTTCTTAGGTAATTTTTTTCCCCTCTTGAGGTTAGGGAAAACCAGAACAAAAATGAATGCTTTGAACAAACTAAATTGTTTTATTTACTGTATTTCTGTGCAGTAGGAACCCAATACTAGATAGACCATCTCATGCCTTTTGCACAATAGGTGTTACAGAATGTGGTATAAAATGTTGTGCATCTGAAAAGAAGGGAATTGTATGTTAGCAAGAGCTTAAGGGGGTAGTTGTCATTTTAAGACCTCAGAACACAACCCTGAAAAGTCGATACATTATGAATTAATTAACAAGGGCTAGATGTTTTATTGCTAGCAGTAAAGTCTGGCCAGAGCTAAAGATCAGTTTTGTGACATTCAGCTGGGCAGGAGTTCAGGGCAGTTATGTTAGCTAGCTATTTCTTGAGCTACAGAAGTCTCTTCCCTTTGGCCTTAATCTATGTTTTTCTTTGGGCCAGACAGGGTAGTGGTTTGGGGATTTTTTTTCTTGTTTGTGTTTGGTGGGAAGGGCAAAAAAGGAGCTTTTTGCAGACTACTGCAGGTATGGCTCTGGGAGAGCTTTTCCTGCATTATTTGCAGAAAAGCAAGTAAAGGATTTGCTTCTGAACTTTGAAGTTAAGGGCTGTCAAGCATTTTAGAAATTAAGAACTCTGTTAAAACCTGCTTTTAACATAATGAGTCTATAGGACTATTAATTAAATGGTGTTTAGTGAAAGGATTTTGTTTTAGGTCTGAAATGAAGAAGAGATAAGGGCAAAGTACAAGCAGATGCTACGGGTAACAGCTTGTTGAGGCTTTCTTTAGTACTTGAGGACTAGTGTCTAAGAATACGCATGGCCACTGAGAGCAGTGCTGCCTTTTGCCCAGCTCTGCGGGGCAGAAACTGCGAACTAAGTTCTCAGTGCTGCAGGGATTTGCAGGGTTCTGGCTGCCATGTACAGTAGCTGAAGTAGTCTCCTGTCAGTCAGGTGCTGCTGCTTTCACTCAGTGACAAAACAGGGAATTTTAATAACATTTGCAAAGTAATTTCAATGGTTTTAATATTTCTAAACTTGTAAATTATATTGTAAATTTTTACTGTTTTTCTAATTTAGCCTTCACGACAGAGTAACTATCAGAAGTTTTCCTTTTTTTAAGCTTTGTTGTTTCTGTATTTCAGCCACAATACTGTCTTAGCTGCACCAGTATGAAAGTGGAACATGCTTTTCTGGAATGCATCTTATTTCCAAAAAGAAGTTTATCAGTTTCCTCAGTAATTCCTGTACCCACAGACTTTGCCCTCACTTACAAGATTTCATAAAATGACCCCCATGGAGCACTAGGAGGAAACTGCTAGAATTTTCTAACCCAGGACCACCCACAGTTGTTCGAACAAATGTCTGCCTGATGGTTCAGAAGGTCTGGTTAGCTGCTACCAGCTTGAATTTGGAGCAGAACTGAGGTTGCCTTGTACATTTGAAAAGTCAAGCCCTTTAATCCATTTAAAAATATTTGCATTCCTGGAAGCCCTAAAGGAAGAGTAACTGTTTGCATTCTGAATGTGAGAGAGATTGGAAGACAGAAAACTAATCACAACTTAACTATTACACTTTTGTCCGGCATAAATACGTGGGTCTGGGTTTTCAGTTAAGGTATTTCTAATGCTTGCTGTTGTATGGTTCTTGCTTTAAATATCCCGGAAACTATCCCAGGATAGTGGAGTAACACAGTCTGAAAACAGAGACAGTAAGGTCCTAAACAGAAGATTTTGCCCTCACGGTATGCAATATAGATAATGGTTTTACCTAGTATATGGGTCAAATTCGGTGTTAGGAGTGGCTCATGCCACGAAAAATTGCAAAGTTGTGCCATTAGAACACTGTGTGTCATTGCATAGTGTACTCTGAAACGTATTTTAAATGCATAGAAGAGGGACAATACGGTGAAAGGGTGCAGCAGCTAAAGCCAGAGAACTAAATTCTCAGACAGACAGCATTAGATGTGTCTTTGGAAACCCATAGCAGTTCTCAACTATTGTGCAAGTTGCCCGATCTCAAAATACCTGCTTTCAGAAATGTCTGTCAGCTGGAACTTTAAGTTATCTTACTCAGACATTCAAGATTAGAGGCTTACAACCACGTTTCTAGCAGGGGTTGTCAAGGCAGACTCAGTATCAGAGGATTGCAGAGGACGGGTGGGAACGTGTTCTATCGTGCAAACACAGCTGGGATGGGAGGGGAGAATTTTATTATTTTTGACAAGGTAATCTTCTCAGGGGGCTTAACAGTTCCTGCCTAGCAACTGGGCTGCGTTCTACAGCGTATTACTGTTTGAAGTCTGCCACAGACCTGGAGGTGTTTACTTAAATACAAATCTAACCAGTTGGGAAATAAAAAAAACTTTCCCTTTTTTCTGTAATTACTGTGGATGGTTCAGAAACCAGGTGCAACTGCTGCCAAACAAACTATTGGTAAAATTTTGTAGCAGAGGCATAGGGAACCTGGTAGGAAAGCACTGTGTCCAAGTCTGCATGGATGCTACAAAGTGGCTGAGCTATCCAAATTAGATACCTTTCTTGCACAGTCCTAACTTCACCAAAACTGGAGCCAGGCTTGATCAGCCTTCAACTTACTTTTCTTCCATAGGAAGAATAGGATTTGAAGGGGAAAGGAGAGAAATTGAACTTGGGGAGCTGAGGGAAAAGTCTATGAGAATAGTCATAGCTCTATACTGCGTTGCATTCTGTGAGGATGTTCCATGTTTCATGCATTTCCCTGTACACCAGAATGGTTAGGAGCCCTGTCTGGAGTTTTCTTCTGTGAGCAATTGCTTCCTAGTGTGAATAGCAGAAAAATCAGGATCTAATGTTTTATTCTTTTTTTTTTTCCCAAAAGTAACGAGGAGTTAGTATTTTTATGGACTCAAATATTTGTTTTGCCCAGTGTCCTTTAAGTTTCACCTGTGGCTTTTTGCCAGAAGCTGCTTGTCCATGGTTAGTTCTGTGTACCCAGCTGCAATCTCTTCATGTCAGAAGCTTTTTGTGCAACAAATTTGGGATGAATTATCAAAAATAGAAGTCTACAGTTGCATTCCTAAATCCTGATTTAGGCACATAGGTGCATAAATAGTTTGGCTTTGTTTAGAGCTGTTGAGTTCTCAGCAGTTAGGGCAGTGAACTCAGGCTTATATCCCCAAAACGTCTCAAATTGTCACAGCTAGTCTGGCAATGAAACTTCTAGAAGCTATGGCTAAAACCATGATCTCTAGTACAAAGTCCAACTTCTGCACCTTCTGAGTTTCATTACATGCCTGGGCAATGTGAGCAGGTTTAACAATTCCAGTGAAATCCATTTAACCTTGCAGCACAGGTAATGCAGTCTCAGTCTAGCTGACACCAACAGCTTCTTACCCCACTACAAGCCTAAATGCAATTCTGAGAGACAACTTTATGACCCATAATGGGAAAAAAAAATTTACAAAAAATCACTGATTACTGAGATGCCTTTCTTTTCAAGTTTGAGGAACCTGAATTCCACTGTCAGTTCTACCAATAAAGCAGGCAGGTTTTATCTGGCTGTCAGCGGAAACTGGCCTTGTTCTATATACTGTACACGTTATCTAACTTGTTTCTGCTGGGATCAATAAACATTGCAGAATCAAACTGAAGTTTTCCTAGTGCTGAGGGTCATACTCTCAGGTGTTCCTGTGCATTTCTAGTGCATTCTGGGAACCTTACCAAAGCACTTTCTGCACTGAGGAATAGAAACATTCTGTTGTTTACTAAAAGCAGGAGAAGTCTCTACTTCTGCCCCCATACACCACAGTCCTCACGTGGGTGGAAAGGAGTTGTGTGCCATCTGACTCCTAGCTCCATCCAGATGCGCTGGCTGCTGGTAGTAACCAGACTTGCCCTGTATTTTTACCTTCACAACTTGCAGAAGCTTCAGGTCTTGAGTGAGCAGTAAAAAAATAAACAAAACACCAGGATTTTTTTAAATTTTTTTTTAAATTGTCTGTGTGACTCAATTTTTGCCATTGCAAGATAATAATTTTGAAGATTAATAGTAACAATAAAGAAAGTTGTTCAATGTATGCCCTAGTAAATTCTTGCCAGTTTATTCCTTTCATCTACTTTTTGGTTTCTTTTTTTTAAAAAGCTTTAAAATGCCAAAGACACAAAAGCTGTGCTATGTTCTGCATGATGGCCCTCACGAACCCTTGGCACCCAAGGTCACGTCCACATCAGCTGCTGTTTTGTTCACTTACTTCCCTCCTGCCCTTTCTGCTTCCCCCAAACCTAGTTACTGCAGCTGATTAACATGATTATTATTCATCATCTGAAATCCTAAATGGAGGAGTTCTTAAAGCAGGAAGAGGTCGTATCTGTCTGTAAACACCTGTGTTGAGGACAGATAGAATAAAGTAGCACCAGGGAAAAACCATCTTTGCTTCAAGTGTTCTGTAGTGGTTCACTCAGGCAGCAGTGCTAGCGTAGTGTGAGAGGAAGTCATACCAGCAGAATTAGTGTCGGGATCAGGAATGACCTTTCTTGAGCCTGGCAGCAGGTTTGAGAGGAGGGTAGAATTAGCACAGGTATCCTTTCTGGAAAGTTATTCAAGAAAGAAAAACTGTTTCATTAAGATGCCCCTGACTTTGAACAGCTTCTTAGAAGTTGCTGTAGCTGCCTATTTCCTCAGATGCAACTTTAATGGGTTTTAATCTGTTTTTCTTTTTCAGGTGGAATGCGTGGGATAGCACGAGGTGGCATTGCAGGCCTGACGCTTACTGGCCTCTACGCTCTATATAACAACTGGGAGCACATGAAGGGCTCCCTAGCCCGGCAGTCCCTCTGAGCAGGGCAGCCAGCGCTGGACAGAGGACATGCTTGCATGGTCACCAATCAAACCAGTTGCGAGATCTGTCTGGTGCCCCTTCCTATTTTATTTACAATTAGTGTGAAACTGAAGGAAGCTATGCTGGGAGGAACCTCCTGACACCATGTAGCTGGACTGGTCCTTTCCTTCCTGCCAGCCGGTCGCTGGAGAGGCAGCAATATTTGTTGGATCTGCAAGTGAGCAGAGTGGCCACCGTGATAAGAGTCTCCCTGACGCACACCAGCTAGGCCTGGGCCAGAGCTACAAGGCATGCTCAAGTCCTATAGCTGTACCTGCTGTGCTACCAGGTTTGTTCGGTTGCGCGTACTGCAACAACAGCGCTGCGTAATAAAGTCTGTGTCCATAGAGCTAATTACTGGGGTCTTTCAGCATGCATCACCCAGCCAGCCAGCGCCAGCAGGAGCCTTAAGTAGCAACCAGCACAGGACAAGGCTTGTTATTCTGACAGTGCAGGGTAAGCTGTAAAAAGGGACGTCATCATTAATAAAAAGGGTGGTACTTGCACAATACTGTTTCTGTGCTTTGCTGTTCCTACTCCTGATAAGACAAAAATGTGCTGCATCTAGTGACCTCTTATTTACAGTTTTGTTTTGAAGGACTGATGTGATAAAATCCCGGGGGAGTCAGTGGGTGAGGGGAAGTGAACCAACAGGCTGGTTGTCTCCTGATGCGAGGTGATGGTGAGGCATACCAGGGCTTGACTCCACTCCTTTATTTGCCCTAATAAATAAGGAACTGGTTGTTGCTGCAGAACAGCTGCCAGTGCATTATGAAAACACTTGGGTGCTCCGGGATTGTAGAACTCACTTAGCCAACAATTAGAAACCAAGCAGTATAACTACTCCTCTCATTGCCCGTTACAGGATTTTTAATTAGTGACAAGCTTTTTCCCCTCAAGTAATACTTGTAGGTTATTGGCAGAATGAAGATGCGTCATGAACCTACACCTTCTCCAGTGTTAAACCACATATCAACTATTGTCTGCAGATAAACAGTAAGTTGTGAATTAGTTCAGTAGAGTTACTGCATAACAACTCATTGCTTCAGTTTTTAAATAATTAAACAGGTCTGAGATAGCATGAAGGCAGGGCAAGGGAAAAACAAGAAAGTTACTGCTCAATAGACAACTTAATGCAAAACAAGAGTTTACTTAGAGTCACCCGGATGAAACACCTCTTGATAACGACATTGCACTGCACAAAACAACACTAAAAGAAGCAGTAGAGGAAAGGTGATAGCTCTTACCTTCCTCTAAGAAGAAACAGCTTTGCCAGGAAGCCTCTTGAGGAGGTAATGACTACTGAGACTAGCTTTTTATAGAGCAAGTGCTCATGCTAACGAGCCATCACAGTTGAACTCAATTAGCTGTGCTTGGGTACCAGGTCAAAGTAAATGCTTTATGCAGCACTTAACTAGATGTAGCATAAAGGAAAGAAAATGGGTCTTTCCTCACCTGCTTTGTAAATGCTGTTTCTTGTTCAGCCTTGTGTTCCACTGTCTCTTAGTGAGCTGTGTATCCCTCTTGTAGTGTTAGAGCTGGGCCATCTAGCGCGTGTTTTTCAAGGGCTGTACCACCAAAGAAGCTGTTCTTTACTCGCAGGCTGCAGAAAGGTGACGTAGGCACCAGCTGTGCAGTGCTGTCACGTAGGACATCAGGAAACCGCGTGCACTTTCTTCCTGAACTTTTTCTCTCTTCATTGGCATTGGTGAGTTCCTCCCCACCCATGTTTCTTGGTGACCGTTAACAGGACTTGTACTCCTGCATGCTGGACAGTGCTGGATGACGGATCAATAGGTGCTTTCAGGTCTGATAGTGGGCAAGGGCTGCTTTTTAAGTGTCAGGAACTTTGCAATGTATCTTTTAGGTTTTCTAGACACTTTTTCAGGACTGAAATGTGACCCAGGATTGAAGTGGGAAAGCTGTGAAGCTTAACAAATGTCTTTCCTCCTTTAGTTGCACTAGAGGTAATGTAGGAACAAGTTCTTGTAAGTTCAAAGTTGCCACAATCTTAAGGCTAGGCTGCCTCTTGAGACAGCTTAGCATGTTACCTGGTCTGCAATAAGCTCACATTTCCTGGAGTTGCTTGCCTCAGAGGCAGAGCTGAGTGCATTTTTTTTCAGAAATAGCTGTGTTTCTAGGGCTGTTAAAAGCTTTGGTCCATAACCTCTTTGTATATGGAGGGATCTATAGCTTGAGCTGTGAAATACAACCAGCACAGAGGTAGCAGTGAGGGAGCTGAATTGTAAGTATGGAATACTGGAACATCTTTATCATGTTCTATGTCGAGACTTGCTGTGTAACAACTTAATGGCGAACAATCAGTGTAAAGTTGCTTCTTAAAGCTGTGACCAAAAGTATATCCAAGTTCAGTCGGAATAAAAGGAAGTAAAATCACATTGCAAACAGGATTTGGCAAGGAAGCGACCATCCTCCCGTGCAGTATTACATAAATGTGGGCATGGGATACCTTGGCCAGTGTTGAGCGGTGATTTATCCTCTTGCAGTGCCAGACACGGCATCTAGTTTTGCTGATAGATAGGAGGCAGTTTTCCACGCTGCAGCAGTGAGTGAGTCTGAGGCAACCTGTGTAAGGAAGGCTTTCCAAATTTTGTAAAGCTGCTTTTTGTCATCTTTGGAACAGGGAAAGGCAAACTGCTTTCACCATTCCCTGTCAGCAGGTGACTTCTCTTACAGTTGAGGGAATTTATTGGAAAAAATCTCTAGTCATGTAGTAGGAGTATCCAGCTTCAGCTATGAAGCAGAAACCCCTTCTGAAAACAGGAGGGAAATTAGGGCAAAAAAGTGATGCAGTGTTTGTAGCCTGTGTTTTTTCTCTGACTCAATCCAGGACTGAGAAAGGAGGGGAAAATTTTTTTTAATGCTTTAACAGAAGGTTACCCCTGTGCTTGATAAATTCTAGATAAGAAACGGGTATGTTTTAAGCGGAGCTTTGTGTACTCTGTGAGTATGGGCCTGTGCTGTTGAATGCCCAGCACCGCAGGGACACCACAGGGTCCTATAGCAGTTTTGGTACTTTGCCAGCAGTTCCTCCCAGGTGCCTCTTCCCCCCGTCAGCCACCCTCTCCCCACCCTGTGGGTGCTGCTGCCAGACTTGCACCGCCAGCACCTTTGGGTCCCCGGAGTTGCATGGCCCAGTGCCTCAGGAACCCCGTGAGCAGCCCTGCTCCAAGTAGCAGCTACTTGTAGGGAAGGACGCCTCCTGCGCCCTCCTGCTCCTGTGTCTAAAAGGCTGCAGTAGTGTCTGTCACCTCACAGCTTTGTAAAGGGTTGCCCCAGGCTCCACGTGTGTGTCAAACAAATGATGGTCCTGACTCACCTAGTCTGTACTGCCACTGGCGCTGCTGCCATGAGTGACAGCCTGCCAAGTGCTGGCCTTTCCCCCTCTCCTCTGCTGTTTCGAGTCTGGGCTCCCACCTGCAATTAGCCATAAAGCTCCAGACTATCCCCAATACGTGCATTATGTCACCACAAAGCATTTTGGTTATTCTGCACAGAAGCAAGTTAGCAGGATTCATTTGTCACAGAAACTCCACTGAGGGAAAAGCAGGAGGTAACTGCGCATGCTCCATGGGGAAGGAGAGAAGTAGAGTTGAGCATTTCAGGAAGGGCCCCATTCCTCAATACAATCCAGTACTCTGACTGCTCAAAAAAAGGTTTCCGAGTGTTACACGTAGAAGCCCTGAGTAGCATTCTCTGCTCCAGCCATTCTATCTTCCTTGTCTTTGAAAGGAAAAAACACCTACAGCATTTTCACCCTATCTTTGAAAGCTATACTCAGGAGACACGTGCAGGAGTGCTGCATGTGGCTGCCTGCAAGAAAGAAGCTCTAGTCCATTTATAAGAGCTGTGTAAGAACACCCACACATGAAATTCAAAGTATTGTGGTTGAAAGGCTGCCAGGCCCAGCTGCACGCTGGCTCATGAGCATGTTTTCTTCATGCTACACTGCAGCCTGGATTAAGTCACTTCTACTAGTTTAAAGGAAGGGAAAATCTTCAGAGGAGGAACAAAACATGCAGGGACACTTACGTTCAAAAACCAGGAGAGCAGAAGACAGAGAGGAACTAACTTCCACTTGTGCAGCCAGACCAAAGAGGTCCTACAGCCATAGGAGAAGAGGGCTGAAGGCCACTAAAATCTATAAATCCTCCTCAAGTATTCAAGAGTGATAAGAAACAAACATTTTGTCTAAACCCGTATTTCTTACAGCAGCAGTGGAAAGGCCGGGTGATTTAGCCATACCAGCTGATTCTCCTGGGCCTTGTGCTGCAGCACGTACCCACTGCTGGGCTCCCTGGCTCTGACAGCACAGCTGTGCGCGACTGCAGGTAGCGGTGAAATAAAGAACAAAAACCTGAACCAGTGCAGGGATGGTAGCACAGCTGCAGTGGCATCCACACAGGAGTTATCTAGGCAACATGTCACAACGGTTTTTGTTCACCATCTTGCAAAGGAGACATACCACACCCTTTGGCTGCAATCATTTTTTAATGGAAAAGACTAATCAATGTTTTACATAAATATCAATTAGTGATAACAAGTCAGTTGAGTAAGTAAAGGAATACATACCCCCAAGTTTTAAAGGCTCATAATGAATTGACAAAGTAGCACACAATGACAACTACAAGGAATTACAAGAGGTGGGCTGCACGTCAATCATCATGTTCATTATGTTCAACTGCTAATCAGATTAGGCTGTTATTGGAGTTAGTCACAGTGCAGTCTTCCCATGCAGCAACAAGGACACGTTCAAAGGGGAAAGCGAACTTCAGAAACATCTTTCCGCTCCTAGGGGAAAGCCCCAGCCATGGCAGTATGAAAGCCTCAAGTGGTCCGCTGCTGTTAAAGCCCTTTTGGGGTCTGCTTTCAGAGGTGCAGTATCCCCCTCAGACTAAAAACTTACTTTTAACCAAATGCACAGGTTCTATCGGATGGGAATGTGTTCATGCTGCAAAGTGATACCAAGGCTGGATCTTGCTAATCATCTCTTTTCGACAGTGTTGTGAAGAACTGAAATCACTTCTGTTCCCAGGCAGGCTGCAGGGAGGGGGAGAAGGGGAGGCTATTTTTATAGTCATTAAGAGCCATTTGTTAAGTGAGTAGAAGTTGCACCAGAAACTATGTAACTTCACAGTTTTTCATGCAAGCTGACAGGCGTGATCCACATTTCCATCTAACATCTCTGCACTCCTTCGTGCAGGCTCAAAATGTGAAATACGTAGAGAGGTATTGCTCACGTTACACCCACAGCTACAGGGATCAAAGTAACTTGACCCCACTTTCATATGGATAACAGCATGGAAACACACAGCTTACATGTCTTTAAAATGGATCTGTGGGAGCCACCCAGTTTGCCAAGTTAGTGTTTCCCAGTTAAACAGCATGACATCAATCTGATGAGAAGGCATCAAATTCCCCAAATATTACCTTTAAATATTATGTGGCTAAGATGCCTGCTTTCCAGTGGTTTAGTCAATGAAAGTTCTTTATGAATTATCTACAACTACCAGAAACATACACATTTCATCTTACAGCTGTTTCAGTGAAATTCAAATAGTTATTAACTGCTGGGGCCATGGTAGGATCTGATGCATGAACACCCTACCCTTTCTCTGAATGGCTCAAAAATTTGCAAGATAAGTTTTCATTCAAAACCAAGTTACCAATTCTTCTGTCACATATCAGGTCCCATGAATTCATGTCTTTTTCAAAATCTGGACTACACACACTCAGCCGGGAGACGCACCAATACAAGATGCAAACGAAACCTTTAAAGTTAGCAACTGCTCAATAAAAGAACTTGCTTCCAAATACAGCCTAAGTTATCTTGCAAACCCAACTCCTGACAAAGTTGCAGCAGTTAAAGGAACAGCAACATTTCTAAAGTCACTGCCACAGGTGGACGTTTCACAGCACCAGAGAGGTTTTGCTTTGTATTTGCACTGGCTTCAACATACTTTAAGTGACAACCCATTAAAGAAGATGCATGTAGTCCCAGAACAGACACAAATTTACTAACACCTCTATAAGTATCAGATTGCTTACGCTCAGTGGGTTTACATTGCAGAATTAATCATAACAAAAAGGTGTCTTCTGCACCGTAACTCTATTATATGAGTAATCTTTCTTTTTGTTATAATTTTAGAAGAAAAAGCAGACGGCCAAACACAAACACAAGAATTCAGCTGGCTGCAGTCACTCAGCATGATGTGCGATTCATCAGCGTGAAGGGGACAATTTCAATGCTTCCAGTTCTTCACATCTAAACAAATTTAAAATTGGGTTATTCTCTTTGATAAACAGAAAGCAACACTTTTGGAAAAACACATGTATAAGCCTAGAAAAAAAAAAATCATACTGACATACTTCCTAGAACAGAGTATCTTGCCTTTTAGGGTTTGAAGTACACCTGCTAAGAAGGAATTTTTTCATGAATTTCAAAAACAATGATAAAGAGTTATCTCGGCAGAAATGAGAAACATGATGCCAGCTGTAAATACACTACCGAGATAAGAAAGAAGCTGTCTGGAAATTCAGATGTTAATTGCACTTTCTAGTTACAATAGAAGTTACCAAGATTTTACCAAGTGAAGAGTGATTTACTCAAGAACAGAAGTAATTCCCACCCTGGCTTGCAATCAAAAGAGGAGGAACAACGAAAAAATAGAATGGTCCAAGCTGTTAAAAAGGTACATGGGGAGAAAATCACAATGCTGTTAAACATTCCGTACAGAGAACTCTAAAGACATCAGTTAGCTGCCATCATCTGTGTTCTGTACCCCCAGTAATGTTTGTGCTCAGCTGCTCTAATGCATTCTGTGCCTCCTACCTGTAAAGGAGTCCGATACAGCCATTTTTCTTTATCTCCATTGAGTTTCATACAGGCAAAAAGGTCACAAACTGTAGGAAGGCCAAAGTCCTGAAAGAGAAGTCACCTTAATTACTGATCTCCAAACATAAATACATTCTGATGCACCTTCAAATTCTGTCAAGTGTTCACCAAGAAAATAAAACTGACTTCTGAGTCTTGGAGATGAATACTTTCCTCATTTAGTAAGACTAGCTGTACTTCAAAATTAACTTGTTTTGTGTTAAACACTGGCCTCATCTACTTAAGTAACTAAGTAATAGTCACTGAAAACATTAAAAGAGCTAAGAAACCTAACAATTGTCAGTCAGTATTATCCAGAAGAGCTATGAACTTGGAAGAGAAGGTAGGCATTAAATTCAGTAAAACAATAAATCTGGCACATTGGCTTAAGACACAGCAGTAACAAAAACTTATGCTCACTTGTGCTTTCTTGCGTTGAAGCCATTTATCTTCTGCTGGAGGCGGGTTAGCATTTTCTAGGTTGTTTGAAGTCAACACCCAACTGTTTACATTCAAGGGGAGGTGGAATGGAGCCAAGAGGTCTAGGAAAGGACTCTTCGAACTATTATCTGCTTTTTCCCTACTCGCCTTTTCTTCTGCACTTTCTGCTTTGTGCTCAGACTTGGCTAGCCAGCTTGTCAGAGGCCTTTCGAGCAATACTTTCAAGGGTTCTGCGATCTCTGCTGAATAATCCGCTTTCTCTGCGCTAACAGGTTCCCCTGTCAGCTGCTGTGCGGGGTTAAGCCAGGTATTGGCAGCAGGCTTGGTCTTCTCCTGCTCAGGGTTTGGTACATCTTTGTGGCTGACTGGAACTCCATTTTTGTCCTTCCCTTCTTTCTTCAGAAGCCATTTACACAGAGCCTCTTTTCCACAGTTTTCATCACACACACACTCTGAAAAGCTGGCACACAGCTCATTAGCTTTGCACACATCTTCCACCTTAAACGGGGCCTGGGGATGCTGAAGCAGCCAAGCACTTACAGCAGAAGTAGCAGGTGATTTCTTTCCATCAAGATGCTCATTCAGGCACTTCAGATTTCCCAGGTTCTCGATTTCCACACTTTTGATCTGGCTGCCACGACAACTGGTACATGTTTCAGCTTTGAGGAGCCAATCATTCAAATTAAATTCTTCCCTAAAGGGTTTAAATTCATACTTCCATTTCTCATCTGAGGCACTACTTCCATTTTCTGCGTCAGGAGTAAGCAGCCAGTCAGAAAGGTCCATCTCTTCTTGTCCAAGGGATTCCAATCCCTCCACCTTTTCAATAGTGGAAAAGAACGAGTTGAAAGTGGAGGTGGAGTCCTTGTGTCCAGGGGAGTCTGTCTTCCCAGCAACATCATGCTGTTGATTCTGCAGGAGCCAGTTTTCCAAATCTTTCAGATTTCCCCAGGCTTGCTCAAAATAGCAGACTTTGGAAGAATTTAAATCCTAGTAAAGACACATTGAAATGCATCTATTAACACTAAAAGACAACATTCAGTAACTTTGCACAGTTACAGCTTGGAATATTCTGACAGTAAGTGCAAGAGTATTAGCTGAACGTGAGGCAGAGTGAAGAGAATTACAGAAGGTTTCATTCCCACCCATATTCTGCCTGCAACTGGATATTGCGTTTTCCCCTTTATTACAAACTGGGTTAGTGCATAAAGGGCTTACCTGGCTGGGCTCTGACACGCATTTTTGTGTAACCCATTCCTCAAGGTTGGTGCTGGGAACATACGGAGCCTGGCAGACACCCACAGGTCTGCTTCCAAGTAGCCAGTCAGAAAGCGAGGCACTCACTGTCCCACACAACGTTTTCTGCTGAGAAAGAATGTTCTTGGTTAAGAGAGAATCTAATTGCTGAGGCACTCTATAGTGAGCATCAAAGCAGGCATTCAACATGCATCAGTATTTCTGAACCAAAAGAAAAAACAGTCCCTTCTAATTAAGGAAGAAGTAAATCTTCAATTGCCTATATGACGTTAAGCCCCTGCACTGACAGATTGTTTTGTGATCCTAGATTCTTCAGAGAGCAAGTGACAAGAAAGGGAAGCAACAACTTCTACAACGCACAGTTCTGATACGTGTAACCCAGCCATGACCACAATTCCGCCTGCAATTCCCGTTACTAATTTGCTACCCTCCTTCACTAATACTGTTTCTGTGCAGAGCCCAAGATAAGATTTCCCGTCAGTTTCTGCATTACATGGAATCAGAGCGTTCAAAGTCCTGACTTGACAACATCAAGGAATATTCAATTACAAAATTCTGCCTCACAATCACACTCCAAATTCACTTTCATACTATGTGCTTGCCCATCTGTTCCTGGAGCAGCTAGAGCATCAGATCACTAATGCTCACCACAGTGACTGTTACTGGCTACTGAAACTTCTTAACAAACAAAGAGAAGTCATTACTCAAGCAAGCTAACATATTGTGCATTTAAGTTCTTTTCCTCTTAATACAATTAAACATTCACAGATACAAGTCTTAATCTTACCTGCTCGCAGTTCATTAGGGCACAATTCTGCCCTGGGAACCAGGGAGAAGTATTCTCTCTCTCTGAGGTTTGCTGGAAGGCAAGAAAAGTAAAATTTAATTTAAATCTCAATTTTGTCCAGTTTCTAGGATGGATTCTACAATAAAGCACAGTTACAACTGGTCAGTTCTTTGTGGACAAGAATTTTCTCAACATTTAAAAATAGAATGGAGAAAGATTTACTCCAGAAATACTACCTTCAGTCCACTTCCTTTAAGAGAATTATCTCCAATAATACAGGAGATACATTGCTTACATAGGAATCCCAAAACATTTATATCACAGAAAGCCACCTACAATGTATGAATATTAGTATCTAAAGAAAAACATGACATTAATTTTCAGTTGCTGGAATGGAGTAAGAATATAATCATCATGCCTTCAGTGTCAGACAACATATATTAAAATGACATGTACGTAACTAGGCCTAAGCTCAGTCAAAAATCAGAACTACACGCAATAGTTAATAAACCACATGAAACTATATGACTCATATACACAATCTACTCAAGCTATAACTAAAAGTAGAAATAATCACTTGGAATATATTGCACTACTTTATCAAAAAAAGTTTGGTTGGTTGTTTTGGTTTTTTTGTGTTTTGTTTTGGGTTCCGCCCCCCCCCCAAATATTCCAACCCAGGAAAGTCTTGGTGCTTACCATCGTTTTAATTGAACCAAATGAGGTAATTGCCTGGCGAAGGTAAGATGTGTCAGCCTCAAAATTCAGGATGGAAGACTCTTCTGGTTTAAGAGTAAGACTTCCCAG
The DNA here is from genome assembly GCA_013400195.1 of Aramus guarauna. Taxonomy (NCBI): domain Eukaryota; kingdom Metazoa; phylum Chordata; class Aves; order Gruiformes; family Aramidae; genus Aramus; species Aramus guarauna. The sequence goes on along the minus strand of VXBL01006680.1, from coordinate 4,246 downwards.
TCTGAAAGAGTAAGATGACAGTTACAGAAAGGAAAAAAAAAAAAAAAAATCATCTTCGTTTGTCATGTTTTGAGTATCAATCCATTATTCCATAAAAAGGCTTCCAAACTGACTTGGCACTAATTCGGTAACAGGAAGACTTTAAATGCTTGCATAAAGAGATATCTATCCACAAACCAAGAACAGAATAAACAGCCAGCAAAACACAGGTTTCTCCTTCTTGCTTCAATTGCCAACAATTCATATTTGAAATCTGCACCAAAGAGTACCTCCACTGGTCATTATAGTCCTGTTTTATCAATCTAAATATGAGAGGAATCATACCTCAGACTGCTTTAAAGATCTTATTCCTAGGAACCGTTAAAAATGTGGAAACAGTGAGTTAGATCTATTATTAGTTCTATTAGGATAAAAAAAATCAGATTAAATTCAGAAGTCACAATAAATACCACTTGTATTAACTTGCATCATAAAAATATATTTACCTCTCCAGGCAAACTGAAATCTGGTTTGCTAGTTCGTTACTATAGGAGCGTTCCAGCTGATGAATAAGGCAATTGAATTGTCCCAAATACTGCATGGAAGACAAAACACATGTTATTCTTTTGGCTTCTAAGATTAAAATTGAGAAAATACTTACAAGGACAATGTTAAAATGCCAGTGCAATGATTTGCAACCAAATCTTACCCAATAGAGCTGCTGCGCCTGCTGCTGCAAGGCCTCCTCTTTCAGCTGCTGAATGAGATCTACCTGCTCAAACAGCCAAACTTCACGACTGCGCAGACATTCCAGGTGGCGGCTTATGTGGCTGTGAATCTTGGCTTTTACCTGTAAGGTAACGTGTACCATTTCTAGAACATCTGTCAAAGTATGAACAAGCATGTGCTGCACTGATTACAAAATAGTATTTGTCACAGCTAAGTGGGATTTTCAGAGCAATTTATTTCTCAAAAACTGACCACAGTCACCCACAGCACCATATTACTCAAGTTAGTAAAAGTTCCAAGGCTACTTTTAAAGAAGTATCAAAGAACAATGTTATTTGCTATATCTCTCTATTCTGATGTTTCAACCAAAAACTTTAGTAAATTATGCGTGCCTAAGCTAGTAACACAGGAATACCTTTTAAGAGCATGGCCAAGTTACACAGCAAGATACTTGCCAGTCACTAGGAAAATTTCAGACCATCATCATAATAGAAAGTACTCTGGAATAATAAAAGCTGTCATTATAGTCATGTTTGTTATTTAAACATTCTTAAGAAAAATTTAAAATTACCTCCCGCCAGTTCTCTTTAATCTGTTGTTCAGCTTTCACAATTCCAGATATAGCTGCTTCCAAGTCCTTCTTTGCTTGAAGGCACTTTGCCAGAGGCTCAATGCTGCAGGAATTTCTACTTCTATCTTGTGGTGGACTCATTCTTGAAGTGTTCCTAAAACACAGCGAACAACAGTTTCTTAATAATTTCTATTCCTCTTTAATGGAAGAGGAAGGGCATCATATGAAGAACCATCTGCTCTACTTCATTATCAAGGTGAACAAAAAAAAAAAACCCTTAAGACCCTTCACTGATGCAAGTTTTCTAAACATAGACAAAGCTTTCTCCAGGGGCAACGATGGTCTCTTAAATGCCTTGGCCCACAGAGTTTGCACAATCGCAGGAAAAAAAAAAAAAAAATCAACAGATATTTGACAACAGTTTCAACCCCAGAAGCTTAGGCAATCCTCCCCCACCATTCACCTTCCTCTGGCTTTTATGCCTACCTAGCAAACTCCAGCAGCTGAGGGCTGATTCAGGCAAGGATCAGCAGCTCTGGGGGAGAATGGCCTGGCAAGGGGCAGGAACTGTTTCAGTTACCCTTTTTTCAGCTGCAGGCAAATGAACTGGCAATACAGTTTGATCAACTGAAAAACCAAGTGTTGATACACAGATCACTCTTCACTAAGCTGCAAAGGCCAAAACTTACAGCTGCTGCCCGTTATTTTTGTGGTGGTCACAGCCACATTACCATACTCAGCTTCAGCGCATCCTCAAGTAAAAGGGGCTCATACAAAATTTCTATAGAAGTTACACTGGTAAGGATTCAGCAAGTTAAGGGAAAAAAGCTGAATATGGATTTTTAGTAAAAATGGGAAGCATCAATATAGGCATTTTTTCTAAGCAGTGGGTATTTTGTTACTAGAGTTTCAGTTCTCCTGTTAGTTTCATGAAATTCCTGAAGTACTAACTAAAGATTCATAGTAAACATTCTATCTAAAACCAGTCTTCAGCAATAACAGCTATGGAAATTCCCAGCAGAATTAATTAAACATACACCTGTGCCAGTCTAAATACTTCATAGATTTTAGCACTCCTTTGGAGGGAACTGAAAAGAATATTTTGAATATGACAAGATGACCATGGAGCTTGTGTCACTGAGCAGCTATTTAGTCTGCAATTTCCAAGCCCCACGACCATATAAACTGCAACCCAAAAATCCTTCTACAGCCAAGACCCACCAGATAGATGTAAGTTGTGTACTTCAGAGAGCTAGGAGTGGTTTGCAAGTGGAAGCCGACAGAAAAAGCAGGTTTCGCTGAGGCAGCAGCAGAGGCTACGTCTCCCTTGGTTCCCTCCACACCACAAGCTTCCCGTCTCCCAGGTGCCCCCAGCCATGAGACACACCGCAGGCACAGAAGCCACCCCAAGCCCCTGCACACTACTCAATCCCACCCTTGCCATAACATGTCATCTTCTAGGAAGCGCAGAGCACAACTACAAGAGAAGTGAACTTGAATTCATTTTTTAAGGTCGTGTTAGTTCTACACCAAATAAGACAGGGTGCAGAAGTGCAACATACGTCATTGCCCATTCTGTGCTATGAATGCCAGTTTTGTCCTTGTATTTGCATACTCTAATTCGTTCACAGGTTCAATTCCTTAAGGTTTCATGATATTCACCTTGCTACCGATGTTCAATAAAAGGTAAGCTTTCTCTTCACAACACGCCTTAGTTTTTTATCTTGCTTGTCAACTCTCGCATGTACACGCTACAGAAAAACAAAAGTAGGAGCCCTAGCTCTCAGATGTAAACTAAAAGTATTAATGTAAAGGCAGAGATATATCCAGCCAAGAAAACAAGGATATATTAAAAGCTGTCATATGCTCAAAAGTAAATAAAAAAAAAAATCATATTGTTCTTTATTATTTTATTTATTATACTCTTATGAAACAATCAAGTCAAAGTCTGAAGGGCTAAATGTAATTGCCACGTTCGCTCACGCAGCAGATAACGTACTAAAAAGACTTTTGTGAAAATTAAGCTGTGTATGTACAAATGCCAAGTCCAAAGTATGCTGCATTGCCATTTCGGTGTTTCAATTCACATTGGCAACTTCATGCTAGCACAGTCACATTTAAGAAGCTCTGAAGATATTTGTGCTTNCTAAAAAGACTTTTGTGAAAATTATGTTAAGCTGTGTATGTACAAATGCCAAGTCCAAAGTATGCTGCATTGCCATTTCGGTGTTTCAATTCACATTGGCAACTTCATGCTAGCACAGTCACATTTAAGAAGCTCAGAAGATATTTGTGCTTGTTACTTTTCTGTTTTTTCATTCAATTCCAAGAGCCTCTCTCCAAAATGTAGACAGAAAGAATGAATACTGCTTCCTGCAGCCAGCTCTTGTAAAATGGCTGTTCTCATGCTTTGTCAAAAATTAGCCCATAAAACTAACATTACAGTTGAGGATGAGAGTCATTCCACCCTTCTTTTCAATTTCCGCAAGTCTATAAGAAAAACAAGTGGGGGTAGCTACCTATTTCCTTGCTTCCCAGTTATCACCAAATAGCACTAGGAGTTTAAGACATTTTCAGCTCCCACGCCCTGAAATACCCGAGACCACACACTTAGGCGCAACAGTAACAAAACACAATTACTGCTGTACTTGGATACACAGTTACAAACCAGTCATCGAACTGTTTCCAACCGCACGGAGGTATATTGCATCACGGGACGCGCACACACCCC
>VXBL01006679.1:249544-263340 GCA_013400195.1 Aramus guarauna | reverse complement strand
CGGGGCAGGACTTAGCCCTGCAAGCCATGGAAGGATAATAAAGGAAAGGTACCACTGTGTTCCTGTATTGATATGTTTGTAGAAAAAGAGTATGGAAATTGAACAATATTTTTAGCAGAATATATTGGAGAATAATTTAAAAGCCAAGGTCTCTGTGAGAAATGTTAAATCAATATGGTAGCATTATTTCAGGATCTGGGACTGGTCTTCTTTCATTAATGTTTTATTACAGTATGCCTTTCAATTCTTGGAACTTGCCCAACCATCTTTTGATTTTTTGGCAGAGTTTCAGGCTCATCCTTGAACTGGTTTGAGTTGCTGCTGAAAGTCCACTCTGGTCTTGAGCAGAGTGCAGACAAGATTGTGTACCACATGGCTTTTTATTCAGAAATAGTGTCTCAAGGGCAGAAGTGTCCAGCAGTGTAGAAACAGAATTTGATTCTATCTGGTTCTTGGTTTAATGGATTTATTGAGACTACAGGCATAGTTCATCAGTTGGGAAGTCCATGATATGACTGGCTGTGCCCCCTAATCTACCATTTTCTGCATACCTGTTGTCATGACCTAAAGGGTTACCTGGCCTGCAGGTATATAGAGATTGTGACCGTGGATTCATAGGATTCTATAATATTTCTCTATTTTATTACAGATTGCCACTAATACCACAAAAATCACCACTAGCAAGCATACCTATGATTAATAAAGCAAATAGATATATAATCAGGCTATTACAAATTATTATTAGCATTCAGTACTAAGGCAGTGATCAATAGTATAGCAACAACCAATTATAGCAGCACTCAATAATAGCAGCAATCAAGCATATATATGTAATACTACAAGTTACTATGAAATTATTACTAGCGAAGCAAACATCAATAATACAACAGCAGATATGGTTATGATTGATTACTTACATATATAGTACCAAGTGTGTTGAACAGATCTCAGAAGGGGATCCAACGATCCCAGAAGTGGGAGGACAAACTGAACCAACCCCATGAGTGGGTCCAGGGGGGGCCCAATAAAATAACAGGCAGAGTCTCACTTTCAAGGTAATCCACGTCAGTTTTGGAGTTAGCCAGGCATCTCTGGCAAGGGTTGAAATCTTGTAGAAAGTTTATGCAAACTTGTTTAGGAAAGTGGAAAAAAAGTGTGTGCAGCATGTCAGGTGAGGAGTACCAAGGGCCTTCTACAGTTAGTGGTTGTACAGCTCCAGTGAAGTGAATGAACTCTGCCAAGGAAGGCTTTCTGGCAATAATGGTCCTTCCAGAAAGGGGTTGTGCTAAAACTGGCCTAGCATCATTTGAGCTGTTGAGAAATTTATTGACAGATCACTAAGTGCTGATACTTTAATGTCCAGAGGCATATTTAGAGTTGAGTCAATAGGAGATGACTGCTTCTCTGCATCAAGGAGACTAGCTAACTTCGGAAGCTCTAGGAAGGCAGCAGATGATGTACCTCATCTCTGATCGTGGTCTGTGCTCTCCAGGTTTAGTCTTGCGATTGTGCTCAGCACTGACAAATGCCTGTCAGCCATCTTTGTGATTCGAACAACTCATTCTGAAAGCAGAAAATGGAACTTTGGGCACCATTTTTTGCCTGCTTTTCATCTAAGGTATCTGATCCAGCTGCTAGTGAGACTTTTCCATTGATTTTGGGAAGAATTGACCCTAGGAGTCTTTTTTCCACCCCATTTCTTCATACGGAGTAGGAATATAGGACTGGAAATGACCCTGTGTGCATCAATTATTGTCCTTTACTATTGTAGGCATAGTATAATTAATGAATTTCAAAACCCAATGTAATAACAGCTAGGTTGTGACTTTTTTTCGTTGGGGCCCTGAGGGCACCAAGAAGACTTATAGTCCCATCCCACTCTCCTACCACCCTCTCGGGCCTCTCCCCCCACAGACCCCATTTCAGCCCCCCCGGGGCTGTCAGTCCCTGCCCCTTAGACCCTGTATGATGCTGGTCTCCAGCTCCCTTGCCCAGCCATGGACCCCCTGAGCCAGGCCCAGCCATGGGCTGGTGTCCTGGCCTGGCCTTCGGCTGTCCCCGTCCCTAGGGAGGTGCCTGATGCCTGGGGCTGGGGCTGCCCTGGTGCCCCCAGCTGCCCTGCTGCTGGGCTGGCAAGGCCCTCCCTGATGGATCCTGTGGGGATCTCCCAACTGCTCTCGCTGTGACATATTTTCTGCATCCTCTCTTGCAGCTGGAAGGCTGTTTCACAAGCTCAGTTTACTTCTTATTCAGAGCTTTTTTCTAATTTTCTACCCTAAAGCTATTTATTAAGAGCCTATAATTATTAGTGACAAATTGTTCTCTCACTTAGACAGAATTTTCATTTCCTAACAGTGCAATGATGTATTTCTAATCAATGATCAAAGCAATTCTCAGTGCTGCTTTGCTGGATTAAATAAGCCAAGCCACCCTTATGTGATATGGTCTCCAAATTCAGGGTCATCCTGGCCATCTTTCAGTTTGTGTCCCTCTCAAGTATGAATGATTGGGATGATACGCATTATCCTAGAGAAAACAGCAGAAATTCTTCACACAATAACACCAATATTTTTCTATCTGTGCTTGAAATACTGTAATTAATACATCCAAGGATTGCCTTTGCCTTTTTCAGAGTTGCCCTTCATTGGCAGTCTGAAGTATCTCGTTATTTAGTACATCGAGATCCTCTTGCCTCCAAAACATGAGATTCCAGCTTACAACAGCAGCATGTGTTGCAAGTGCCCCAGGACACAATAGCCCATTGTGTACCTGTGGTCTCCTCTTTATTCTTTTATACTGACAAGAAATGGGAGAATGAAGAAAGCGAAGAGTATGGACAGCAAATTCCTGAAGAATGATGAGTTCAGGAAAATGACACAACATTCTAGGGAAGGCTAAGGTGTAATTTTGAATTGTGCATTGTAAACATATCCACATAGTTTAAAGAGAGTATTTTCTGATCTAAGGGGAAGACTGTAGCTATCTGGAGAGCACCTGTGGGCCTCCAGTGCTACAGGCGGTGGAGAGACATTCAGTTCTGTACAAGTGACATCTCACATTAGTCAGTGCATGAATAAGCACTCCGTAATAAGCCTGTCTTCCTCTGTCTTCCTCATGAAGCTGAGCTTTGCAAGTCTCCTAGTTTTTTGTTTTTTTTTTTTTTTTTTTTTTTATAAATGTAATTTCATAAATGGCATCTTAGTAGTTACAAAGAGCATCCTAATGGTTCTTAGCCAAACTCTGTGTACAGGATTGCTGCTGTTCATTCACAGCAGAGCAGAAGCAGTAACTTGTAAGTAATCACGAAACAATGCACAATTTTGATTTTAGTACAGAATGCTTTTTGTGCACATGTAAGAAACACTCTAGATGATAAACTCATATTAAATTACTCATTTTCAATGTGTACCAAAGGACCTTTGAAATTTGGGTGAACGTTTGTTTGCCAGAAGTTCTACGGGAACATACCTGTGCATGTTAGTAACTTCAGTAAGGGAGTTCAGTATTTGAAGACTACACTGAAGCAAAGCACACTTTGGCCAAACTTGTTCATCCAAAGTGCTCTTTTTTTCTGCTTTTACATGAGGCATCCCAGCTCAGATAGCACAAGTACGGAGCTCTTTTTGCATATTGAAGTGGAAATTGGGACATTTGAAGTTTCCTCAAATGGCAAGACTGAGGTCCTAGTCTCTAGGAAAAAGAAGAGATACTTTCTACACTAAAGTCTTGGAAGAACAACTTATTACATTAATGATGGAATTAATAATGCCTGATTGCTAAGACTTTGTGTACTCTTTCTATGCTCCCCTCACTATATTATATCAGTATTCTCCTGCTGTGTCCCCTGTGACATTCTTTGCACCTGCAGTGCCTCCAGAAACCCTCACTTAATAGTTGACCACCATTTCTACACACAGGCTCTCTTACACATTACCTGAGAAGAGCTGTGTCCAGTATGGAGCTGTGTTGATGCTGTTTGGCTTTTGACAGGGAGAACAGAAGACTTTTGAGATTATACTGAGACATTGCCTTGAGAGACATTAATTTAGCTTGCTTTCCTCTCCCTCAAAGACAATTATGTTCCTACAGGTTTCATGAAAATTGATGAAACTTGTAGGAACCTAATTATCTTTGAGACTAAAATTCTCTGTCAAACCTGATTGATATTAGACAACAGATCACAGATTATGAGAGGGAGGGATGGACGGATGCATACAACAGTCACAAAAGCCCCATTTTTGAGGAAACCAGAATGCAATGATGGTTTGCTTCAGGCATATGTTCCAAGTCTAAAAATGCAGCATGACTTGTCTCTTCCAAAACCTAAAAGTAGGGAAATGCTTTACTTATTAGTTGTTTACATTTATGTAATAGAAAATGAGTCTGCCCAATGTATTGTTAATAAAAGTAATTTCTAAAGCAGGATTAGTCATTTTAGCAAAAATAGAGGTAGTCAAATGTAGCAACTCCTTTTGACATTTTGTGGGAACAGGTATTACAGTTCCTCCGATTCTGGGAAAAGAAATAGGTCATCAAGTTGTGCACGGACACTTGGGGTGTGAAAGTTACCCTTGCTGTGGTTTGTCAGTGGAGAAAGAGCCTTGAGAGAGGAGGGGAGAGTCTTGAAAGGCAGATTTCCTGTGGGTTCTCAGTGTTTGTGTGTCTATGATCTCTGTGTCTGGGCATGTATATATATATGTATATATATGTCATGTATATGTGCTCTCTGTGCATGTGCCTACTAGGAATACATCTTCAGCCTCACTACTGGTTGGATCTGGGGACATGGAGCTGCTGCAGCCTCACCTCTCTTGGGCCGTTAGATCCAGCATGGTGTATAGTCTTGTAACAGTGATGCTTAGCCTACAGATGCTAATACTTTCAAATTATAGAGCTGGCCTGTATTCAGCGAAATATATTGAAACCTGGGTATGTTGCAGCACTGCCTTAGCACTCTGAAAGACTTCTAGGCAGAAACAATCTCTTTTTTGATAGATGTTTAATTTCCTAAGTGAAGGAAAACAGTAGGGTGGTTATGGTTCCCATAGAAAGACTAGCCATTATTAAAGGAACATTTATAAAAGGTATATTCTGATTGTGAAGGCATATTTTCTAGGAAGAATTATTGAAAAGGACCAAAACACAACACCTGTACATTCTGTGTAACAGCATTATTTGGTCTTTGATGTAGACAGACACCATCTGATATGCCTCCCACATTCCAGAAAGCCTGACTTCTCTGGGGGAGTGAGCAGAGGCGATGCTGACAGGTGAGCAAGCACCAGGGAGAAACAGCTCTTGCTTCTGACTTGGATTTCTGCTTTCTCCCAGGGCCTTTCTAGCAGAGATACAGGATTTTTAAATTTTTAGAACTGTTTTCTTTACAGATCCATGAGATTAACAGCAACTGTCAGTCAACATAGAAATGAGTCCAGGATCATCTGAAACTGTGCCTAAAAATAGGAGTTTCTTTTTTTCTTTTTTCTTTTTGCTTTAGAAAGCAGTCATGCAATATTAACTTCAGCCCAGCAGGACTGTCTGTATGTGAGTGAAGGGACTGAGAAATGCAGATGATGCAAGAACATGAAGTGTGTCTGATGCAGGCAGGTGCCAAGGACACAGAGCTGAGTGAGCGTGCTTGGGAAGCAGCAGCTCTGCCATGAGATTGGTGTAAATCTGAGGGAACTGTTTTCCCCTCTGTGTACTGGGATAGGGCTCTTCTGCAGGAACCGTGGCTTCTGTAGGCACTCCTGAGTAAGCATGTAACTGTCTTGTGGTGTACTTCTGGCAGCAAAGCATAATAGGCTGAAAACCCAGGGTTTCTTGCTTGTGTTAAAGTCAGGTCAGCCATGTTCCCTACAGTCATACTGCGGCATTGCACGGGCTGACGTGTTACGCTCTCAGGAACCAACCAAGAAAATGCAGCATTTTGGATTGCATTGAAGATGCATTCTTTGGCTGCTCTGAATGAAGCAGAAAAAAGCTTCGCAATGACAGCCACTGGTTCTTGTTTAGGGATGAGGGAAGTACGAGTGTTTGTTTTAACTGTGTTACCATGACATTTTGTTCTGGCAAACCAGAATCTCTACAGCAAATTAGCTAGAGTACCAAAACAAATCCTGTTGGTTAAGCTGATTCATTCCTGCAAAGAAAGAAGCCCCATGATGACTTCTCTCGTATCTTTCTGGAAACAGCAGGGTGCATGGCTGGAGTGGAGATGTTTACTAAATCCCTTCCCTTAGCTGCAGAAATGAGTGAAGAAGACTGTTAGTACATCAGATCTGGCAAAGTTAATGTACTGCATCCTTATATGGATCAATGTCAAACCCACGAACATCATAGAACCAAGAGGAAAAAAATCCTTTTTAGGAACCATTTAATGTTACACAGAAATGTACACCATGGCATAAGAATTATTTTGAGAACAAAAATAAACATTATGAAACTAAAGATACAGTTTGAGATGCTGCCAAAATACTGTTCTGCTAGTGCTGTCTGTAGATCAAGGAACATTAATAAATTAATGAAAGAAAAGAATCCTTCTGAAAAATTAACAAGATCATAATGGGATGTCACAGTTTTAGGAAAAACTATCAAAAGGCAAAATTAAGAAATCAATTGTTACAGCTGAAGAATGCCTGCTTTATGTCTCAATACACTTTATTTGAAAATGAAGATGTCTGACAGATTATGCCTGTTCTGTGGATGATAAATAACTTGGAATTTTTCTTATAAGTGGTACAGCAGTCTCTGAGAACAATAGCTTCTGTTGACATATGATTTATGAAAATCCTAATCCTTGAAAACATAGCAAAAAACTGCAGATGGCAGCCCTCAACCTCTGAAAACACTCCTGGAGATTTGACTGAGCACTCCTATGATTTTGACTGTCTATCTGTGTCATCGTTGTGATGAGAAACCCTAACGGAGATCAGCTGCTTTAGATACCGCCCACATTGACAGTGAGAAGCAAAGAATTTGCAACTCGGACAGAGACAAAGGTGAAAGAAGGAGTTGTGTTATTCCTCTTTCACAGAGATGGATAAAAGCACAGGGGACGTAGGGAGTTGTGGCACTCTGTTTCTGTGCTAGCCGAAGTGAGCTTGCTCCCTCTTGTGTGCCAAGCTATCCAGAAGCCAAGGCAGCTGCACTAACACGGAGCTCAATCTGAGCACAGCTTGTGAATTTGAAAGCTGCTATTAGGTCCCCCGTGAAGCCATCTCTTCTTCAGGATGAACAAGCTCAGCTCCCTCAGCCCTTCCTCTTAGGGCAGGTGCTCCAGCCGTGACCTCCTTGGTGACCCCCTTTTGGGATGCCTCAGCTATCTTTCTGGTAGTAGATGGCCCAAAACTGGACACAATAAAATCTCTCTCAGATTCTTTGGATTCAGAAATGCACCACTTTCTGTTAAAGAAATTCCTTCTATTGAAGCATTCTTCAAAAGGTGGGTGAGAACTACATTATGAAACCATGAGTTTCAATGCTTTGCAAGGTAGAAAAATCTAGTTAATCAAATCTTGGAGTTACATGTTTTTAAGAATCATTAAATACCTCAGGAGAGGTTCATGGTTCGTAAAACCAGGGTTTCTAAAGACATAAATTCTCTGTATTGGAGCAAAGTCCAACCTCTAATTCTTGAGGATTTGGTGGAAATATTTCCTGGAGATCGTTAATCCTCTAATCATCAAGAGCATCACTTTTTTTTCTACATTCTTAGAAAAACTTTGAGACTAGATACCAGGCTAGTTGGAAGCTCCACTAATTAAATATGTCAATTTTTCCTCTCCTGAACATGATGGTCCACGTCCTACCTCTGTAGAATTTTTTTCCTATTTTTAATTCACTAGCATTTTTCACGGCACAACCTTAATACGCTATTTCTTCTGCCCAGCTCTGGCTACATCTGGGTCAGTATGAGAGAGAACAGGAATTTTCTTTGCATCACACTGAAGGATGACAAATCTTTAACCTTGCATGTGAACAAAGCAGGGATCAATGACATTCTGATGTGACTGAAGAAAGTCCTTCGTCACTCTCACAGAAAAATGCAAGGCCTGCTGAGTGTGAAGAAGATGCTGCCCCGGGGTTCCCCACCGACAGCACATGTGAAACTGCAACAATGGGAGGAGGCCGTTCCAGCCTTCCTGCCAGCAATGTGCACAGACGGCGATATCTATCGACATGATCTTTATATATACAGACATAACACAGGGGTAGAATTGAGGGTGTATGACATCCCTCCTGGGTGCTAGGGACTTTCCCAAGGAATCAAGTCTTCCCTATAGCTGCAGCAGCCTCTCTTCCTGACTGACCCTCTCTATTCGGGCCTCAGTCTGCCTCTGAAATGATAGTACTAAAAACAGGCTGAAGAAAAGGGCAAGTGTATTTACAGCAACAAGAACAAAAGGTTTGTATTCCTAAATATTGCACATGACAGGCCTCTGCCAGCAAGGCAGTAAAGCAGCCTTGCAGCAGGAGCCAGTTGTCCGCCCGGGAGACGCGGTGGCAACGACATCTAGTGTCAAGAGCTCAGATAGGAGGTTTCAAACCAGGATCTGCTCCACTGGGTCTATCTGCACGAAGCCTGTTTTATTTAGCCTCGTTTTCTTAGTATCACACTTCCCCCTCACTCCCGGTAATCTTTTTAAAACCCATCCTTCTAACAGATATTGGATACGAGGTTGTAACCTCCATAGTACGTGGCAAGGGTCCTCACTTGTGATTCGGTTATATTGCAGTAACAGCCTGCACGGAGTTGCTTGGTAGACAGATGGGACACACAGTGCATCCCCAATTTAAGTTACAATGAAAATAGCCAGGTTCAGTATCCCTTTTGTGGATCACATACTTTCTCTTTCACTTGGTTATAGAAATTATGACCAGCTGTCAAACTTGCCAAACACTGTCTCTGCCAGTGTTGGTGGTCTTAAGTGTTTTTATCTAGTCTGTTGCAATATAGGAAGACAAACCTAAAAATATTTCATTTATCAGGATTGCTCCTGATGTTCCCAGACATATATAGTGTCAGGGTTGACCATATCCAGGATGAGGAGAGAGCACCTTGTCTTTAGAAGTAGAGAAAGGGATTTTCCAGAGGCCAAACTATCACATGTGACGGGAGTGTGCTGGGAAGCTATAACCTCTGTAACCTGATATATCTACCTTATAATGTCTAAACAATAAAGTTTTTTGACTGTGTGCTCAGCAGAAACTTAGTGTTTTCTATGGGATCTCTCCAACTATTTCCCTTGTAGGCCAGGGGAAGAAATGTCTCTGGCACAAGATGTTCTGCTTGCAATATCGTAACTCTTCTTCCTCCTGTCCTAGGGATGGGCAGACAGTCCAGACACGTTAGCTTGATCCAGTGGCAAAGTATGTGGATTTCCTAGGAGTTTAATTTTTTAGGGATTATTTCTAAAAAGAGCAAAAATGAAAACTTTAACTTAAAAAGTGAAAACAGCTGTTAGACAACTGAGGTTATTATACTCCTGCTTATATCTACTTGCCATGAATTTAAAGGAAGCGTAAGCTTGGGCATCAGCTTAAGCATTATCTGAGGCTGTTTGCCAGAGAGACTAATTTCCAATGCTCATCCCTAGCAGTGACCTCGAAGACTTTTTGCAGTGATCAGGATTCCAGGACTCACCATCATCTGCACTTTGGATCTGGTTAAGTAAGTGACGATGTGGAAGGAATTCTTCAGCCACTTACAAATGTTCCTAGACAATGAAGATGCTCCAGCTGTGAGATTCTCTCTCAAAGAAGGAGTCAAAGGCTGGCTTATCTTCTTGATGAAAATACATTTTAGTCTCATTAGTAGAGTACTGCTGTCACACACAGATGATGAGATCAGGTCAAAAATGTGAACTGCAAATAGCTTAGAAATGTAAACAGCAATGAGAAATACGTACAGTTCTCTAGCATGCATGGATTTTTCTTTACATAGGATCAGAGTGACCACTGCTGCCTTGTAAAATTTCCTGCTCAAAAATACAACTTTTTTCAAATGTTAAGTCAATGTGCAATGAGAAAACATGAAAAATATCAGCCTGCTACAGTCTGGAGTCTTCTCCTGCATGTAAATGTGACACAATGAAACAGTGAGTTCAGTGAACTGGGAAGGACACATAAATTCAGTTTAAAATGTTCTTGAAGTCTGAAGGACTCTGTGGCTCAGCTTTCAGAGAATGGTATTATTAATCAGTGCCTGTCTGCAGGGAGAGTCCTTGTTCAGAATGACAAGATTCAGAATTTACTCTTCCCCACTGCAATCACTGTTAAATGTAGAGCCAATTAGATATAAAATATTTATAGTCTCTGTCTGCATCCCTTTTTGCTGACACATGGAGATATTCCAATAGGTTTGATGTTTTTGAACTGATGCTCATTCATTTGCCAATCTCATCTCTACTTATGTTGTCTCCTGGGATCTTAGGCTGCATTTTAGGAATTTCTGCCCTTCTTACCAGGCAAAACTGGCGAGTTCGTATGTTCTGTGACACCATTCCCAGGGGTATTCCTAGTACCCTCAGGAGCGTACACCTGGGTTCCTAGAGGCAAGAAGTAGGAGAGATTTCCTCTGTGAAACAATTGCTTGATATCTCCTGTTAGCTGTTTTTCCTTACAGACCATACCAACAACACAGACAATTTTTGCTGTGTCAGTAAGTAGTTAGCCTTCTCTGCCAAGCTGACTTTATTGTAAATCTATTATTAGAATGACATTATACTCTGTTATTGGTTAGTGGGCTTTCTATACCCTCTATGGAAATGGCAGCTTCAGGTTTGCTTGAAGGCCGTTTTGTTGCAGCTGCTAATTTAAATGCAAAGTGTGAGACTGCCTGCTCTGTGTTGGGTAGGGGACACAGCCCAGTAGTTGGTATTCCACTCTTTCTAACAGGGCAGAAAGTATACAGGTATTCTTCTGACCCTATTCTGCTTGTCTGGCACTACCCTCACTTTCAACACATCTCTATTCCTGGTATAAGATTTAAAATCTGCCATACTTTTATATAAATTGCCAGCATAAACTTCTTGGTTCCTACTGCAATCAGGTGATGAGAGTTCTTGAGTTGGCTGCTGTTTGCAGGTAGGTATGAGATTTCTCCCCTAAACTGCTACAGCTGTTGCTGCCAGCCGTGAACTTCCAGGTGGTTGATATTTGGATAGTTGAAATGGAGAAGTGTCTGTTTAGCCTTGTTCCATAGTGAAGAGATTAACAACGGCTTTGTCAAATGTATTCCCCTATGTAATATTACTTGTTAATTCTAAATTAATTCAGGTTATCCTGAAAAGAATGGGACAGTGGTATCTTTTAAGTTGTATTGTAGGGACAAATGTCAGGATTACATTCACTAATGCCTAGTTATATGCTGTATGTCTTAAAAACACTCCTCCAGAAGGCAGATTAAGACATGGAAACATCACTAATCATATTTCACTGAATGAGGAACAAGTTTGCTTTATTCTCTTTCTGAATATTTGCTTCTGTTCTTTTATTAATTTTTTACAAATTACTTTTATCTGAAAAAATAAGGCAGCAATAGTTATTAGGTAATAAACTCTGTCTTATAGGAATAGTCTAAAATACAGTTTCCTACTATACATGCATTGCAATTTTTTTAACATGTTAATGAATTTTCTTGTAACTGACACATTCTTATTATTAAAGTATAAGATGTGGTACAGGTAATGTCTTTTCCTATATATCTGTTGAGTTCCTGATCCATTTTCAATTATAAGGCAAGATAAAAGACTCATGTCATGAAACAAAATCAATCTTGCCTAAGTGAAAATAAACCAGAAAAAGTTGGAGGTGGATCACAGCAGAATTATTAACATTATTCTCAGTATGTAGTTTTGAAAAAGAGCTCTTACATTTTTTAGTCTGAAATTCTAGGAATACAAAAACTCAGGTCAGAAAAGTAAAGGCTTAAGGTGAAAAGATTCTTGCTAGTTTGGCAAAACAAACAAATGTAAGAGAACAAAATCGCAGGTCAAAATCCCAAAGCTCTAAGTGACAAGGCACTAAAGACTCAGGAAGCTGAGATCCAGGAGTCTAATGACCTCCTGGTCATTAGTGAAGACCTTACAGAGACGTGTGTGCTGCTGTAAATATAAACTGCAGAAACCTTGTAGAAGAAGATGCTTGCAACAGGCGATGGAAAAGTGAAAGTACCCAGGAAGGCATCCAGGCAGTCCACAGAGCCAGCACACGGCTTGGGCCAAAGAGAGCAAATGTTCCAGAGGAAAGAGAGGAGTTTGTGGCATGGTGCTCCACTGTTTTATGTGTTAAACCCGAACAGCTTCTTGGACTATTATTTCGGTTGTTAGTTTTTCACTGGAGAATCATGAATCCGCACCTGTCCTTGCAGTGTGTGTCCAGTGCTGTGCTGCAGACCGTCCCTGGCATGGTAGGGCATGAGTCCCCAGCAGCTCAAGCTTAACACTGGTGACAGAGCTTCTGATTTCTTGTCCTTAATCCTTCCCCTGCTGCCTTTCTCCGTTGCTGCTGACAACAGCTCCATCCTGCTAACTCAGGCTCATCGCGTGAAGTACGGACTCTTTCCTCCTCTACATCCTGACTTGGCTGTGAGCGTCTTCCTGCTCCTTCCTCCATACAGCTAAACACAGGCCCCTTATTGCAAGGTTAACCATGCCCGCTGTCCTTCAGGTACCTTTCCTCCCTTGCTATAACTTCTTTCCTTGCAGCCTGTCTGGAAACTGTCTCTTTCCACTCCCCATCACTCAAAACACAACACCCCCTAAACCTGCCACTGTTTCTCCTTTTTGCTCCTTTCCACCACCTGGTTTAAATGTCTCATCTTTGCCTTGAAGGCCCTCATTCAGCAATCTGATCATCTTCTTACCTTGCTCCCCTTGCTCCAGTAATGACTCCAGTCTTTTCTCCATGTTGTTTTCTTCCTTTATTCCTCTCTGCAGGACTTCTTCCACATTGTATTTTTAAAGCTAAACCTGCCATCAGAGGCTCAAAGCTTTCATAAAGAGTATTATACTTTCATAAAGTATGTCTGGGAAGCTGACAGACACTCCATAAAACTTCACACCCCACCAGTTCTTTAACAAGATGCTAGTATAAAGGCTTGAATCTTTGATTGGTGTCTTCCTATCTTAACCTATGCCTGTCTGTAGGACTGCAAGCTTTTCAGACAAGGGCTGGCTCTGACTGTTGTGTCCTCTGTGCCTAACTGTCCTGCCTTGCAAGTAACTTTGTGACAAATCTGGTAAAATATTGCTATGGATTTTAAGACACAAGCTTTATTTTTTATTATAACGCATATATGAGCAACCTTTTTTTGTAATATTGGGTGACCTATCTTGCTGTGTTGAGATGGCAATTGGGAATGCAAGTGCAGACACAGAGAACAAATTTCAGAATAAATGTCTTCCTGCCCAGTTGTTGCTTGGGCAATATCCTTTGATCTCAGGGCTTTTTTTTCTGTGAATGTTCCGGAAAAGGAGCTGAGAGATCTCTCTCTCCACTGTATTCAAAATAGCTTTAAATTTGAGTGAAGTTCTCTGATATTTCTCCCCCATTGATTCCATTGTACATGCTTCTCATAGCTGATGATACCTGCTCATTAAGGAAGATGTACTGGTGTGGTGGGTTGACCCTGGCTGGGGCCAGGTGCCACCCAGAGCTGCTCTGTCACTCCCCTCGTTCACCAGACAGGGCAGAAAAAGCATAGCGAGAAGCTTTGTGGGTTGAGATAAGGACAGGGAGAGATCACTCACTTATTATCGTCATGAGCAAACCAGACTGAACTTAGAGAGAAA
>VXBL01006679.1:220029-249235 GCA_013400195.1 Aramus guarauna | reverse complement strand
CTCTAACTTTTTTTCTCCCTTCTTAAATATGTTATCACAGAGGCGCTGATTGGTTTGGTCTTGGCCAGCAGCGGGTCCGTCTTGGAGCTGGCTGGCATTGGCTCTATCAGACCCAAGGGAAGCTTCTAGCAGCTTCTCACAGACGCTACCCCTATAGCCCTCCTGCTACCAAACCCTTGCCATGCAAACCCAACACAACTGGTCTCATTTGCAGTAAATATCATAAATGCCATAATTTTAACTATTTAAATAGTAACTTTCATAGCTTTACCTATCAGCTGAATGTGAGATGATACGTGCATGGTAAAGCCTGGTGACAATTGAAATACAGTATCTGGTTGTGTTTTGCAGTCTAGGAAAGCATTAATGTTTTCCCCATCTGTTCTCACTTCCACTGTAGCGTTTTACCTGCCACAGATATTAAAATGCTGACAATCTCAAGCAAAACATGGACGGAATGTTTGCTCCTGTTCTTATCATGCTCAAACAGACTTGCATGTGGTTTTTATTTCACCATCACAAATTGAAATAATACATGCTGATTTAGCTGCAACGTTCCCGTGCTTCTATGCTTGTACCTGCAATGTACCTAGTAAACCAGCATTTAATGAAAATTAAACTGGATGAAAAGTATTTTATTTATATGTTTTGTTTAGAGACAAATAGGAATTTTAGCAACAGCCAAGAAAGGCAACATTGTACACAGCTATGGATGGAGAAGAATCTGAATCCTTTATATATATATATATAATATATTTATTATATAAATAGAGAAGTTTCTAATATTGTACTAGTGTTATGACTATTAAAGCAGTAAATAATCAATGAAATATTTTCTTTACTAGCTGCTGTAATTTAATTATAAAATCCTGGCTTTCCCAGCCTGGTGAGCTGCATTCCCTGGCAGTATGTGCTGTTTGCTAGAGGCCAGTCAGTAATTGTGAACAATAGGTCTGCCTTTTACCATGCATAAAATGTGGAGCTTGCTCTCATTTAAGAGTGTGTAGTTTCAATTTGAAACAATTTTGTGGATCTGGATGTATTTAATATCTGCCCTTTTCTCTAGTTCTGGAGTTGTTTTTTAAACTTTGTATTTCTCACTATAAAAATGCAGAAAGCGTAAGGTACATGGTGTATGCTGTTATTGCTGTGAAAAATCAAACATTCTGAAAAGATAGAGTTAAACTCTTTCTGTATGAGACAATATATATGTATTGTGCTTATCATACCAGCCTGTGGGTCATTATGTTGGCCTGATCAGACAGACAGTGTTACATATGGGATTATAGTGCTGGCTTATGAGTAAAAGTGGGACAGAAGGACAGAGTCATATAATTGATGCAAACTCATTTATTATACAAACAAGCATCTCTGCTTCGTCCAGATGGATTTTCCTTACAGACAGGTGGTGGTATGGCCTTCCTTTTGGGCAGATGGGGTTATCAATTTGATCTGGTCTTAGAAAAGATGAGAACCAGGTTTGTAATCACGTCCTTCCTTCTTCTTTTGGCTGTTTTTAGCTCTCTGTTCTTACAGGAGTGTATATGTAGGGGAGCGATGAGTCCCAGCAGCCCTGGTGCTAGCCAGTTCCCACTGCTGCATGCGAGCTCTGAGGGCCAAACATAGGCAAGACACCTTAAACACAACAACGTGGTCAAGCGTGGAGTCACTTTGGCTTAAACAAAAAGTGTTCAAAAGCCAGGCCCTATAGGTAGACTCCACTCTTTCACATACTGCATGCTTGCTGCTCATTTTAGACCAAACAAGCCTTTTTAGCCTGAAGATAGTTTGCTCTTAATGGCGACATACAGCATCATACAGCAATGGCATTATACAGCAATGGCACCATGTAATTCAAATCATGGGTTATTTTCACCCAAGGTTAATTGTCCTCAAGGTATACGTCACATTTCCCCATCCTTCTACACTTGTTTGGGGTGAAGTCCCACATGGTGAAAACCATTCTAGATACCTGCTCATATACTCCCATACGCTTTGCTACCCATCACCACACTGCATCAGGGCATATCCCTGTGTGAAATTCCTAAATAGTCAGTTAACCTTAGGGAAGGCCAGAAACAGATTCTTGAGGCACACCAGTGTGGGCATTCTGATTACCCAAGGATGCTGAAGGGCCTGAAGAGCCATTATAACAAGGCAGAAACCATCTCCCCACAGGAGAAGGCGGTGATAGTGCCATTCTTCATTTTGGCCATAAATTGGGTCTCAGAGAAGAGGGAAAAGGTTTAATTGTTAATTGTCTCCACCAACCATTCAATGCCCAGCCGGCCCCCAAGAAACAGCCCCCTCGGAAAACTCCTCGCAGTTTTTTTTATTGCTGCATGTGATGTCATATGGTATGGAACATCCCTTTGGTCAGTTGGGGTTGGCTGTCCAAGCCATGTCCCATTCCAACCTCTTGTCCATCCCCAGCCTGCTCACTGTGGGGGGCAGAGTGAAAAACAGAGAAGGCCTTGGCACTGTGCAAGCACTGCTCAGCAACAGCTAAAACATCGGTGCCTTGTAAGTGCTGTTCTGGTCATAAATCCAAAGCACCACACCATACAGTCTGCTCTGAAGAATATTAAATCCATCCCAGCCAGACTCCATACAAGACCATAACTCTATGGTTGTGGTGTCTTTCAGATTTCCTCTAGGCCACAGAATGAGGAAGGTCTTTGATGACATCTGGAGAAAATGCCAGAGCCCTTCCAGAAATATGGCCCTGATTGGATCCCACAGTGAGGAAGAGAAGGTCAGCTCAGAGCCCCACAGCCTGGAATCATCCTTGGGTCTGTATCCCATGTTGGGAAGCAGGTTTGGGCATGGTCAAAGGCGCAAAGATACTCAAAGGCCTGCATTACTGCCTGGTATTTTTTTTCCATATTGTTTCCTCTCAGAACTGGCAGGTGGCGTGCACTAACTGTGATGAATGTGGACCAAAAGAAATTCTTTCAAGCCTAATCAGTTTTATTTTTTAATTCACCTGAAGTACACTAAACCACAAATAAAACAAAATATAGCCGATAGTTTTTGTTTGCCTGCTCTGCTTGTGTCGAGGGGATTTTTCTTGTTAAAAGTCTCCATATTCAGAAAAACATCCTCACTCTGAATCCTGACAAAACACATGAATTAGGACAATTACAGTAATGAGAGTAAGTGTATAAATTTTGAAGTACATGGAGCATGTTAATCTTTTGTACAGATTTTAAAGGAAAGAATAATTAAAGACATGAAGGTATCTGGAAAGTAAGGTAAAATGCAGTATAGATTTACCAGGATAGATGGCATCAGGCTGTCTTGATAGCTTTTTCTAGTTTTGTAGTGAAAGGAAATGATACAGATGTCATATGGCTTTCTGTAAACACTGTGTTATTGACTCATTTCTTTCGTGAAATGTGCTTGACATTTCTGTTCAAGTTGTTAAATTTTAGATGGATGGATGCTGTCAAGGTTTATTAATCAAGAACTCTCCTAGCAGCCTTCTTATAGCCCAAAGGCACTATATAAGAAAGTGCTAGCTAAGGTATAGAAGATGGGAATTAGTACAAGAATGGGTAGGGAACTGGTGAAAAAGGAGGCAACAGTGGGCTGGGCAGCAAAGGAATGTGTCAGGTCATGGAGCAGTAAGCAAGACACCTCCTTGAGCATCAGTCCTAGGACCGCTCTTGTTTGAAGTCTGCTCTGATGACTGTGACTCAGTAAGTGCTTAAAAATGACAATTTCTGATTGCATTGTACTTGGATGCATAGTCAAAACAGAAGAGGGACAGAATTTCATAAAGGAAGAACTAAACAACCTTTGCTACTGTAGAGTTAAAATTGGCATGAAATTCAGAGCACAAAATGAAAGGGCAAGGTCTTGTACTCAGGGCCTGACAGATACAGGTCCTCCTAGAGACTTAGTGCTCCATTAGAAAGGCAATAAAAAGAAGAAGAAGCTGAGAAGAAGAAGGAGCTGTATACATGAGCTGATCACAGGATAGGTATTGCTCACTCATTTTATGTTGCCATGAAAAGGGCAAATGTAATTCCAGAACGTGCCAGGAAAAGCACTTCCAGCAGTGCTGGTACGAATGGCAGCATGAGTGGGCCTGGTGAGACTCCTGGAAGACTGTACAGGCAGGATCACTGATGTTTCAAAAGCACTGGGAAAGAGAGAGGCTGCTGAGATAGCTGGAGAAGGCAAGGCTTAAAGGAGATCTGTTTTCTGCCTGTAAATGCATGTTGTAGAAATGTCACAGGTGGAGAGAGGAGCTATTTAAGGTAAGAATAAAGTTGGCACAGAAGCAGAGATCATAGAAGCATAGAATGGTTTGGGTAGGAAGGGACCTTAAAGATCACCTAGTTCCACACTCCTGCCATGGGCAGGGACACTCTCCACTAGATATATACCTTTGTCCTGAAGATACTTAAGAAAGAGTCTCTTTAGCTTCTATGCTTCCCTCTACATGCCACATGCAAGGAGACCCCAAGGAAGCAGGTTCCTGGCTGCTTGACAGGATGCTTGGGCCAGGAGATCCTGCCAGAGCAAACAGTGGCTTTTGAAGGAATGCTTGTATCATCCTAGCCCCTTTAGGTGGCATTAATCAGTTAGGGTGGAAAAGAACATTTAACCATTAGGCTTCTGAAGTGTCTTAAAATAATTCTGATTTTTGAAAATACTACCAGTACTAGAGAGCCGGCTGGATAGAAAAGAAAATAAACTTTTTGTATTAAATACAGATTTCCAATCAGAATAAAATGATTTCTTGTAGATATATAACTGCTAATTTTGATCACTGGACATATTGTTGCAATTATTTCTCTCCTTAAAGTGACACAATAGCATTAAAAGAATAATTTTTTTGCTAGTTATACAAGAATGAACAAAATTAAATGCCTGAATCTTATGTTAAGACATCTTCAGATGTGGTCTCATTCTTGCAGCAGGTTATTATCTTTTCTTGCCAGTTAAATTATGAGTTCTCCGAACCGTGTAAACTGTCATTGACTACTTGGAAGAATAAAAATGATACATTCTGCGAAAAGGACAGACAAATGGTCTCCCAGTGCCAAACCTTCCCAGAACTAAGCAAGGAAAAAAGACATAGTCTTCCTATCCTTACCCTTTCTGAGCATTTTTCTTTATTGACATGGAAGATTTGCCAGACTATATAAATTTGGTATATTTTATGAAATTAAAAATAGTCTATCTTTGTGGCTTTGAAACTATCACTTGTATCTTGCTTATGGGTGGGGGAAAATAGTGGAGGGGTGGAAAAACTGTGCACAAAATTGACAGGTAATAGAGCTTTCCTCAACCATCATTGCAATTACCCTAGTTCATTAGTCACGGCATTTGCAGATGAGCTTACATTGAAACAACAGCACTCTGCAATCATCTGATACAAATATTTCTGGCAGAGATGTCTTTGCTCTGTAGACAAATCAAACCTGCCTTCTGTTATACAGTAATTAGTTTTTTAAGTCTTCCATTATTTGGAAAAAAAAAATCTACCTTTGAATTTCAGTCACTGGAACTTTTTATATCCTTATCTGCTGACCTCAGAAATTAATTATAAATGCCTTCTCATCTTGTCTGGATTGAGAAAAATATAAAATTTCAAATTAAAAGAGGAAATGGTAGGCCCAGTAACGATCACAAGCTTCATTATATTCTTTCTTCATTACACATCTTCTTTCTTAAAAATAGCAAAGGAAACAGCCTAGTTTGCAAGAAATACACCTAGAAAAAGCAAGAAATAATGTTATTATGATTATATCTCACTTTCCCATCACTCTGTTGCTGTTACAGATCTCTTCTACCAGCTTAAAGTGTTCCTAGTGATGCTTCTCCTCCACAGATGAGTGCTGCTTTTCTGCAGACTTGTGGAGGTTTGTCAGAGAGCAGCGTAGGCAGGGCCACCCCAGGAGGGATGGGAGCTGGCAGCCTACGGTGACGGGCTGTGCCCTCCCAATGGGGTGCAGTCCCCTGGGGCTGAATGTGGGGGGGCAGAGCCAGGGACAGGTGACAAGGTCCATCGACAGTCCCAGAAGCAGCAGGCGATGGGCCAGGGCCAGGGTCCAGCCCAGGTGTCTGGTGAGCAGCAAAAGAAGATGGGACCAGAGACAGGCACAGCTAACAAGGTAGCTTGGGCAAGGATGGAGTGCCCAGGTCTCAGCTGAATTTGAGGTCCTGGGTGATGCCGGTCTGGGCAATTAAAGCCTGTTAGTGCCCTCAGGGCACGCTCTGTTTTCTGACTTTGTTTTTTTTTTTTTTTTTTAATCCACTCTTTCTCTTTTCCTTTATTCTCAGCCCTCTCCTTGATGCCTTAAAATTCTCAACCCTCTCCTTGATGCCTTAAAGTTCACTTTGATCTCATCCATCAGTGTCAGCTAGTGTTTTCAAGCATCACAAAATACCAGTCTGTTTGTCACACCTCAGCTAGGGATGTTGGAGGGAAATTAGCCATGGAGAAACCATTGCTATAGCACAGTGGTTGATAACAGAAAGGCCTGAAATCCTGCAAGCCAATGGTTTACAGTGACAATTTCTGTGTATCTCACAAAGTCAGTCACAGACCCTGAGGGTCCTTTTACCTTCAGCAAAGCAGCAGCACTCCACTGACAAGCAGAAACCTCATATCTCAATCCTTCCCCGCTTCATGGGAGATGAAATCTTGATGCTCAGGCCAGTCTGCTGGAGGAGGAAGGGGCTGAATGAGAATAATTCCTCCCAGGTCTTGAAAATAATAAACTAGGTGGGCCTGACGCTTAGCAAAGCAGTAGTTGGCCAGTCACAAACACTGTTCTTGATTTGTGCCTTTCCTTAGTGTATGCCCAGAAACCCACTGGTAGGGCTGACATTATGATTTATTCACTATAAAATCAGTGATCAACACTGGGGGGGCGGGGGAGGAAGCTTTTGTTTTACACAGGGAAAAATGGTTATGTGGCAAGAATCCTGCATCCTGACGCACTGGGAGAGGGGATTTGCATTGCCATAAGAAATAGGAATGACAGATTAATTAGAGCTTTGAGCATTAATTATATTAGGGTTGATAATTCTAAGGTAAAAGCTGCACAAGAATGATGTGTATATTTTCACAGGAGAGTATTCAGTAACTGAAATCTGTAAGCCACTGCTACTTCTTTCTTTCATAGATTGTGTGAAACATGTCCAACACATTTAAATAAAGGATAATATTATGTACTACAAGCTTGATTTGAAAAATAGCTGAAGAAATATCCTTTGGACTCCATTCGTTGCCCTTGCTGCATCTTATAGTATGGAAATGTGTAAATGTCTATAGTCATCTGTGGTACATTTAATGGTACCTCACTCAAAATGTTGTTAGTCTTATTCCTGTATAAAATACATTAAACTGGTACTTTGGCAATAATTTCACTTCTCTTATTCACTTCTTTCTGAAGTACTGCATCTCCACAGGTGTGCTATCTTGGTAAATATTAATATTCTGAATGCTTTTAGAGAAAGCTATCTATATTGAAATCCATTGTAGCATTGCTTATTAATATTGTAAAAACAGACAAACTACTCATAAATGATGTTTAAACTTGCATTATTACAGCACTGGATGTTCCTGTGCCGACTGCTGGGTTTTGTAATTGATGCATTATACTTAATATGTATTGTCTTGATAAAACATTAATTAATTCATCCTCCTTTTTTGTTACTCTGGATTGCTGAGGAAGTAAAAGAAACTGGCAAGGCAGAAGTAATGAAATGTTTGTATAACTCCCATAGTCAAAATCAATGATGTACATGCGATGGAAGATGTGTAAGATTTCTAGGAATTCTGTTGTGGCTCATGACACCATGACTCATGTTTCGTATTTCAAATGCAACTCTAGAAAGGCAAGACATTAATTCAGTGTAGATTCAGGTATTCTTCAAAAAGTGCAGAGTTTCTGATTGTGTCAAACATAAAAAATAGAAGGGAACTCGTCCAGCCAGCATGGTCACTTGGGTTGCCCACAATATCTTTCCTTCCCAATATAAGCCAACAAGATGTCAGCTGGTGGTGGCACACAGATGATAGGGGCAAGATAGAGAATGAAGTATTGAAGACCAGTCTAGGCACTCCCTGCTCGTGCACCCTTAGTTGGAACAAGACATTTTGCAAACGCTATAGTGTGGCTGTAGCGTACAGTCTTTAGGTGTGTAAAAACCTTAAGTGTGTGAGAGGGAATAAGATTCTCCCTGGTAACAAGCGATAGGACCAGGGGCAATGGTCTAAAGTTGTGCCAGGGCAGGTTTAGGTTAGACATTAGGAAAAATTTCTTCACAGAAAGGGTTGTCAGGCTCTGGAATGGGCTGCCCAGGGAGGTGGTTGAGTCCCCGTCCCTGGAGGTATTTAAAAGAAGGATAGATGAGGTACTTGAGGACATGGTTTAGTGGTGGGATGGCAAGGTTAAGGTTAGCGGTTGGACTTGATGATCTTAAAGGTCTTTTCCAACCTAGATGATTCTATGATTCTATGATTCTATGTAAACCATGAGCAATATGCAGCCCATGATAACAAACAATCATTGTGATAGCTGGTGTAACGGATGGGCAGAAAGAGATGAAGCTACAACAGCACTTTTAGGGAGCGTGTCTTGCTTAGTAGCTCTAACTGCCTACATGGAAAAATCCAAAGCTTTCTAAGCATACAACAGAGAGTAATGTAAGTCCTGTCTTCATTACTCTAAATGTAGCCTATCTTTGTCCTAATTAGTAGTCAGGAATCTTAGCTCGTATCGTTATCCAGAGGCAGTGTGGAGCAGGATGCATTTTAGCTAGTAGCCTCTGGTGCAAAGATGCTGGAATTTAAAGCACACATTTTTGGATTCACCAAACATCCCTCACATTAACCATTACAGCATGTAAAAAAATGCATCTTTCCTGTCATAGTATACCATTAAACTGGAAGAGGAGTGTTGTCATAGTTGCCACAGTCATTATTCCCGTAGTTATAATTGCTAACTGGTTACTGTAGCCACTGGTTGTATTTGGGACAATTACAGATGGCATATATGAATAATCTATTGCCTGTTTTGGAGATGTGGTACCTTGTAATGTAGTCCAAGACAACTTTAGCATCAAGCTAGTGTACTGTCTCCACGGGTGTATAAAATGCTGCAATCCCTCCTTCCTGTGTCTCCACAGGTGTATAAAACACGGCAATCCCTCCTTCCTGGCTTCACTCAGTCTTTCAAAGATAGGTCTCATGGTGAAATTTCCTTGTAGTATCTGCACCATTTTCAATTTGCAGGCCCGTAAATATTTTCTTCCAGAACTGGAGAGCTGTTTGAAGTGGATTTAAGCCTGAAAATCTATTTATTTTTCTTTATCTTTTGCAGACCCCTATTAGATAATCCAGGAGCAAAACTGCTGATTTATAGAGCAATACTACACATCACTGGTCTGATTTCTTGGGTAGCCTGCATTTCATTAGTTCAGCAAAATAAGAATGGTATTTTAGGGTGAGTAAGTGCCAAGAAGCTTTGTTCCTCATTAAATCTAACCTGAGGAACAAGTTGAATTAGTGAGGTGCCATGGTAGCAGGGTTATGTCATGTCCAGCATTAGATATGTTTCTCAGAAGAGGTTTTAATCTTTTATTTTTATGGTTAACTGCTACAGAAGAGCAACCACAGAACTACAAGACTAGACTTGGCTCATACATGTGTGTCTTGAAGCCCATGGTCTAACTGTAGGTTTGCCATTATTGTGACAGTTTCTGGCATTATGTCATGCTTCATTTTATGCATTCCATGTTTAAACAATGAATAAACAGCAGAATGTGTTTTATTCTTCACAATCAAATCCATCTTCTATAGTTGTATGAGTTACACTTGAGATTATAGATGTGATTATATATGAATTCTGTATTTGTTAGAGGTTTGATTTGATTCTTTCTCAGACTGTCACTTTATTTTTCTGAATATCTGCTTCTAAACAAAAATCCTGTATTAGATCTATAGTGGTCATAATATCTAATATTCTTCAAATGTACAAGTCAGAAACTTAGTATTTTTTTCTTTTTTTATTGATTAGCATTATAGCCGTCAGTCTTGCACTGAATTTGGTGCAAGAATTAGGGTAGTGTAATTTCTCAAAGAGATATGAAAACCCCACTATTATTTTTAACTTTTTAACTCATGCTGTAAGCTTTCTTGATAAAGCTATTTGGCCCAAGAAACATTTTCTCACTTATCTTACTTTGTCCTATCTCACATTCTTAGTCTTGTATCAGAGTTTTCTAAGAACAGTGATTTTATAATTTTGTGTATTTTAAACAGTGACCAATTTGGCATGATGACTTATTTAAATACTTGCATATGCATACATACCTATATCTCTCCATATATCAATACATTTGCATATTTCTATATCTCTTTATATAATATAATATGTTTAAGGTTTTGATCTCTATGTAACTGATTCACTATTCTCCCCCATTTACTTGTTTAGACTACAGAGAGTGTTTAAGTTTGTCTAAAATTTTACTCTTGCCTGCTTGATAGAAAGAGTAGGTGACTGCAAGACTGGTTTCGTGTCAAAACAACAAGTAGCTATAATTAGTTTCTAAGCATATATTTGCTGTTTCTTTCCATGAGTCACATCCTTGATCATGTAAGAATTTGTTATTGAATTTCATGGGTACATTGGGAAGATCGGGAAGATCTTCATTCATGTCTGCACTTCCCTATGTATTGGAGTGTGATCAGAAATTACAACACTCCATGCATGTTTCATTTTTGAAGGATACCCTAAAGAAATTTGGAGGAGTTCAGTCTTTTTATCCCCATTTGACATGTGGTGGTACAATATGTTTCTGTCATGCAGAGAATAGAAGTAGTACATGACAAGTTTTGCTACAGACCATTTTCTTTGTTTCAATGGGATTTTGTCCACTGTATTGTTTTTGCTTGTCAGATCTCCACCATATGCAGAATCATTGTTACAGGTGCTCGTTATTTTTGAATCTTTCAACTTGAGATTCGGGGATACGTATTGATGTGCAGGATTAGCTGGCTCTTTGAGGAGCTGAGGAACTCTAACCAGGTACATTTGTAATTTCTAGAAGGATATATGGTTTCTTATTGAAGAGTCTTGCACATTAAGATAACTGTAACCTTCTTACACACTGCTCCTTTTTCTGGCAGTATCTGACTTAATATTTCAGGCATTCTTGTGGGTGAGGTAGGACCAGCAATGAGGTGATTTGCTCAAGTTAACCAACAAGCCTGTAAGACAGAGGAAAACAGTCCCCAGGATTCCGGTGCAGAGAGTCCCAATGACGAGATTGCACAGCCTGCTTTAAATTACTACACATTACTATCAGATAGTCTTTTCAACTTTTTTCAAGAATATTTGGCACTGATTTTAGCATAGATTTTGAGACAGCTTCAGTAGATCCAGTATTATGTGTTTATACTTGAGTTCCTCTGAGTTAAGGGATTATTCTGTAAACTTAACAGCTTGAAAGCTCAAGATGCCAAGGTAGTTCACCCTGTGTAACTGAAGCAATTGCCAGCGTAATGGCAAAGAATGATTCCTGAACGTTATAATTTTGAAAAACATGCTAAAATGCAGGCTCATTAAATGTTGCCTTATTTCTTCTGTTTCTTAGCCCTAAGTTTCCTAGGAGAGAAAGTGAATAATAGTCCCATACATACGTGGTCCCAGTTTCAGGGGTTGTCACTACTGTACCAAGCAGCAGCAACCACTGTGCCCAAACCCACATGAACTAGCTGAATTAGAAGAGTCCTGCTGCAGGGCTGGGAACCTCAGACCATTTTTCGGCCACTGCTTGCACAGTGTTGCCACTGATGAGTGTGATGTGCCTGCACTGCTCTGAGCTACTTATTGCCAGTGTTGCAGTAAATCTGGGGGAAATGTTCCTCTGTGTTCTCCAGGCACATAATCAAAACCAGGAATTTTCCCAGCAGTGCTTCTTAAATGGTGAATCCTGATGCTCTGAGGTTCATGGAGGGAATGACAGAGGCTTGTGAAGTTTCAAAAGCTTGTAAAAAGACAGATACATAATTTTAAGAAATTGCAGTCAGTGTTCAGGGGTCTCACAAGGACAGAGGATCAACAAAAATTTAATTATTCTCTCAAAAACTTGAGTAACTTGACAGTGCATTGTTCCTTCTTCGTGCTTTTTGACTGCACGTTTTCGAGAAGCTTTGAATTCTGCTCTGAACCACATCCTTCATGCAGTGCTGACACTAATACAGTTGCCATTTTGAATGATCAGATAGTCTTTTCAAAGATGGCTTTTCAGCAGTTGCTAAATGCCCTCAGAAGACAGCAACATCCCTTGATCAGTTTACCATCCAAGCCACAGCTATATGTGATAAAGCCATGGGACACATATTGCAGCTCAATCTTGATACAGAAGCAGTTGTAGCCAAGGAGTGTGAACGCCAAACAGGGGCAGGATTGCAGGCCTTGGAGCAGCGTTGCACCTGCATGTAATTGGTTTTATCTCAGGAGATGAGATGAGGAGATGAGACCACCTCACAAGGGCAATCTGCACTCAAGTATTCAAGTTTTTCAGATGTTCTTCTAGTTTACTGCATCATCTGCACAGTCAAGGTCTATGAAAGTCATCTTGCCAATTACTCTTCCTGAGCTTGGGTCACCTGCCCAAGGTGGGTCAGCTGCCTGCCTCTGGCATGGCAAAATAACAAAGAAGGATGTAGGAAAAGGCTTCAGCTGCTTGTTGTTCTCTTCCCTTCCCCCGCATCTCTGTTTTTGCCCTGTGGGACAAAATAATGACAATTAGCAAGAAACCAGCTCTCGGCGCCTCGTAGCAGCATGTGTGAGTCCTCCACAAAGATTACACATGTAGTTTTTGAAACGTGCTCTGCCTGTGTCATATTGAGGCCACAGCATCTGCTCACTCCCTTTCTGCTAAAGGGAAGGTACGTAAACAACCACACAAATATGAGAACTGTGATGCTGAGAAAACCCACGGCACACAAGGATAATTTAAGCAGAGATCTTGTCCCAAGAGTGATTATTATTCAGGCCATTTACAAGAATTCTGCTACAAGCAGAGCATGTAAGTTATTTTCATTTATAGGAATGGCAGGCTGAGCTTTTAGAAAATAGCTCGGAACTAGGCTGCATTGTCATTCTGTGGAAAAAGCAGCTGGTGGATCTCAAATTTGGTATTTTAGTTTCCCACAACTTCAGCATTTATGCTTCTTCCTGATACTAATACATGCAATTCCATTCCTTTGCTGTGCTGGAAATAGAGGGAAGTGACATCCAGGAGACGTTGGTTCATTGCCTTGAGACTTGCAAGGAAATTATTTAAAAAAGAGTCTAACAAGAGATGTAGTTTTCATATCACTTACATTATCTGAATTAAATTCCCTTTAACTGATGAAATATTTGAATAAAACACATTGTTGGTAAGGCTACCAGTAGTTTGAAAATCCTGGCTGTCAAACAGGAATCTACAAGAGGCAGAAAATTTTGGTGTGTTTTCAGAATGAAATAACACTACAACAATATCTATCATCAAGTTTTCTAGCCAAGTCCACCCACAGTCCTATGACAAGAAAGGGACTAGATTTCAAAGGCTAGGGAGAAACTCTGCCTAGTCTGGGCTGGAACACAGGGAGTAAGTTATGTGAAAGGAAAGACTCAAATTGTAGTAATAACTTCTACTATTCTAAAATGATTTAGGACAGATAGAGATTATCTATCTTTCCCTATTAAGAAGCAAGTAAATCTCACCATTTGATGTATTGCTAATGTCAGATTCAAAGATACAACTGTGAACTAAAATACTGTCCTTGAATAAATTGAAATCTTGACCAGTTTTGCAATGTTTCAGCTGAGCGTTGCAGTGTAACAAACCCTCTGAGTGTTGTTGATTCTAGAAGAAGAATTGGGCATTATAGAAAAAAACCGTTAAGCTAACAACCAAACTCAAGAAAATAATAAGGACAAATCCATCCTGCATAACTCTGAGAAATCAATTAATGCAAATGTCTAACCTTATGTGAAAGGGACACTTATTACTGCCTTGTAAATGGTGCTGTTTTAAGAAATGACTAATCAATAGCTGTATTATACATTCCAGAACATGGAGCCAGAGTGGGTTCCAGATGGGCTGGGGGTAGGAGGTCTGGCAAAATAAAAGGCATCTTGAATTCCAGTTTGGAGGAACTAGTCTTGCTTGTTAACAGCATTAAATGCTACAAATGTTTATTTATTGGTAAAGAATGATGTACAAAGATTTGTTCTGATGGCACTTCTCCAAACAAGCTTTTAAAGAAAGGAAAACCACATATTTTAATTCTCTTGTCAAAGCTCAGAAAAGAAATCGCCCCTTTTACCTTTCTGTTTTCTACTCAGGTTCAAACAGCACCTCTCCAAAGTTATCTACTTTCTGTGCAAAATCTCCATGTCACCAAAGTTCAAACCTGCCAAGAATAGAAGGATTTCAGCATTTATCAAACACAAAAATAAACTATAATGCAGATGCATTCATGAGGCAGTTCAACTGTAAAATGTGACAGCCATGTTACTCTAATGTCTAGCTTGACTTTGACTTCTGTTGGGAGCAGAAATTTGTATTTGGGTATATACACAAGCCAAAAATGCCCATTCAAGTTTTTTTTCTTGCTGTGTTCATTGAAACTGGTAAGGATTTGACAATAGAGTAGATGGCTGATGATTCCAGCTGGCCTTTTAATAGAGCATTATAAGAGTAACCAAAGGTCAGCTGTTCCATCTGAAAATCTTTGCTGTTATTTCAGCATGCTCCAGTACAGCTGGTAACACATCGCATCCTGTTGCTGCCAGGGTAAGCCTATTTCCTGCCAGGAGTCCTGGAGCTTCAGAAGAGTAGCTCAGGCATGTTATAAATCATCTGACATCTAGCAGAATAATCTAACATCAGGGTCTATAATTTACATTTTCTAATTACTATAAATAACATTTGGTGTCTCTTAAAAGTTGTATTGCCTTGTCAGGAACTCTATCAAGAAGTCTGTATCTGCAGCACTCTGGGCAAAGGAACAATCTCCCGTCAGTATTACATCCCTGGCCTCCGCAGATCAACTGACTGCTGCTACAACTGCCATTTCAGTCATTGTGATGCTAATCTTCTTGACCATCTTCCCCAAATAGTGCATTCTCTGTTTCTGCTTCATTTTGCATTAGTTTTAGATTTGTTTTTCCATTTTTCAATCATCAGTCATTAACTGCAAATTTGGCCTCATGCTTGAGCCATGATTTCTTGTTTGGGGTTGTTGGGGAGTAGACAAAAGACTTCTGATATAGTGAATTCTCATTTCAGTCTCCTCTTTGGGGAAGTAATTGAATTCTCTGGTTTACTTCCCACACCTCAATCACTGACTTAAATTGTGGCAACTATCCACAGCTATGTCTTGATTGCAAATGTATGTTTATTTGACATTTTGTCCTCATCAAGAATGTTTTCAATATTCTATCTTTATTTAGTAGTAATCCTAATTTCTTTTTTTTTTAAATGCACTGAAGCTCCAGTTTAATCATTTGGACAGAATGGTGGTTAAGGTTTGGTTCTATTCCAAACAAAAATAGATTCCTCAAGTTCTAGTCTCACACTGGTCTGACTCATTGAATGCAACTGGTTATTTACAGCTGGCTGACAGTTGTAATACATTTGAAGCCTTTGCTATTGCAGTCTATCACTGGCAGGAAGCTTTAGCAAATCTCCTAGTTGGAGCCATAATAAAATAGTTTAGCAATTCTGTTAATACTCAGCACACTGCACCTCACATCATGGGTCTGTGAGGTCCTCCGCTGCTGAGGTAGCAGGGCTGTGCAGCATCCATCAGAGCAGCAGCACAGCAATAAAAACAGAAAAAAAGATGGGAAGACAGGGAACAAAGAGGATGGGTTCAGACTCCCACTGTCCTCCAAACAGCCTGCAGTGGAAGAAGGACACAGCAGTGCAGTGGCAGAGGTGCAGACGGAAAGCATCCTCCTGGTCCACTACCACACTGCACCATTTCTCCTGCCTTTTTTCTCAACAGGACGTGAGCCGGGACACATTTGTAAAATTGCATTTACTTTATTCAAAATATAAGGTGAAACCCAGAGGGATTTGGCTATGTATTGACTGGCTATGACCTTTATCCTTTCACACATTTTTTTCCTATTGATTAGCACACAGTTTATAATGTATTACTGTGTTCTTCTTATGAACTACTGGAAATTTGGTTCTTTTTTTTCTTCAATATGAAGCATATGAAAGGATTTTGTCCTATTTAACTGCCTCTTTTCCAAGAAGTCTCTTCTTTCACCCAAAGAAAAAAGGTTAAACATGATGAAAGTACCTGAATAGTCATGTTTCTTAGACTGTTTCTATTCTGAGTTAGTTTGTTCACCATTAGAAATATGTGACAATGCTCATTTAAATTTAACATGCTGGCTCTTTTTTTTGTTCACTCTCTTTCTTTTATATACCCCTGGTTGAGGCACATGCTCCTTTCTTTTGTTTATATGCTAAGTTCAGGTTGTAGTTCCACCTAAAATAAGAAGCAATGGGAAGTCTTAGCTTGGTTTATATTTTTGTATGGTTTTTGCCTAACTCGAGCTGTAAGAACTGTCCCTTAATTTGAATGTAACAATTTGTTTGCCTACATTCCCATTACCTATTGTGCTTTGTGTTGCGTTTTAGCATTGTGAGCTGGGAGAGTAGTATAATTTCATTAGATATCTGAATTCCATTTCAAATGCTGTTACCAAGTAGCTATACCATTGAATGCTTGTATGTACTTCTTTTAAAGAAATGATGTGTTAAGTATTAATTTAATGACTGCTTACTGTAATTAACGCAGTAATGAGTATAATAATGATTACTGCATAGAAGGCAGGAGAAGAATTCTTAATGGTTTCTCACAATTAATCAATAAAGTGAGCTATGATGTATGAAGAACCAACAATTGCTAAATATACCTTAGGGACTTCTGGGTGTCAGGCACAGTCCTCAGTGTTTTATGCTAGCCCAGAGAACTTCAGATAATCATCAGAAGAAATGTCTGTCTTGATTCATATGATCCTAAATCTCAAAATGGCCCAAGCAGCTTTTGTGAAAAGACATCCTATTACCATTTGAATATCCCAAAAGTCTCTTGGGAAATAATGTCCTTATTGAAAATTCCAGTTTCCTACTTTTAAGGAATATAACCACTGCAGGGCTAAAGTTGTGTAGTACTATCCAAAGGCTGACAGCCCATTTCACTTGATTTAGCTTAAGTGGAGTGGAAAGTATTTCTTTACAACATTTCAAACAGTCAGGCTACACAGTTGCAAGTGTTTGTAAAAGGTATCAGTGAAAAAATGAACACTCCGCCCTTCTCCTCCCCCCCCCCCCCCGCACTCTAATCTTTTTGTACAAAGAATAAATACAAAGTCTGCCTGCAATCAGCCAACCTATTGTAGGCTCTTTATTGGCCCACACAGTCAGGAACGTCTCTCTTCAGCCAGGATTTATGTCAAGGGTTACATTTATCAATCCTTTACCAATCCCTTTCTTGGAGTTCTCCTTATCCGTCTCTAACATACTTGGAGATTGCTCTGACCCTCTTCCTCTAAACTAAGGACTGTCTCATCTCTTTCAACAAACAGGTCATTTTGGCAGATTATATATATCCAGCATTTGACTGACCTATTATGTTGGTTCTTAAGAAGTAAACATTACCCAGCTGGTACTCCAGTGCAAAGTGGTGTATCTGATGAGCTATAAAGTTTGCGTATTTGACAAGCATCCTTAATGCAAACATACAAATGACATTCATCAATGCAGTGCATCACTGGCTCTTAGGTAAGAACAGACAGTATGGGAGTCACCTAGTTTAGGGTGGTAGCAGCATTGTGATGACTGAACTCCAGATCCTATCTTTGGAAGGTGCTGTAAAAACAGTATAACTTCAAATGAAGCAAGCTTCTAGGTGTACTCCAGGCACAGTGTCAGAAACAGCCTTAGGAAAATAACTAGGGAAATAATGATGGTGCTGCAGAGACGGGTGTGCAGGAAATTTCTAGGAGTTTAGGTACTAAAGCTCTTGAAGAGAGTCATGGTTCAAGTAAGTGTCTGAATATTTCGCTCTACTGTCAGAATAGTCATACAGGAGGAAATAAGATTCATTTTACTTCATCAGGAAGGTTTTTCCATGATATCTATGAAGCCTTTCAGGCAGGCAAGAAAATCCACTTCACTCAACAATAGGATATCTATCATCGCATATGATAGATGGCACACTATCTATGGCATATTCTATCTATGAAGGAATACAGCGACAGTTTCATAGCTCAGCACAGTTATTCACTGGTGACTATTGTACATTAGATTGGTAGAATCCAGTTATCAACTCTCAAAAAATTTTTTTTTTGGTCCAAGTGTCAATTTTTTAAACACTATGAAAAAACTAGTGGGAATATATTAAGTCATTTGTTTGTCTTTATATCTCTACTCTAATAGGTATTTTCACAGTTTGCTTTGCCTTCTTATAATTTTAATTTCAGTTTTTGGAGAAGTGCTAGTTCACAGGATGTTTTCTATGGACCCATTAAACATTTCCAATGCAGGCACACCATCGTGACTGTTGCACCCTATTTTACACTGGTTTGGTAATAAATCACTGCAGTAATAAGTCACTCTATCCTGTGGGAAAATTGGAGCAAAAAAGAGAGACACAAACTGCTCTTCAAAATACTTATTTACTTAGCCTGATAATTTGATGAAAAAAAAACCTCTTTACATATAACTGCTGGATCACAGGAGCAAAATGTAAGGGGTACCAAATCAAAAAGTGCTCCTTCTGTACTGAAGATGAGGGAGGTGACAGCTGTGGTGAAGCAGTGACACTACTCAGACACAGCCTCTCTAACTGGTAGAGAGGATGCTGGAGCAATTCCTTTATTTCTGTTCTTCCTTTGTTCCCTGGTTGGGACTGTGACTGTTATTTACACTTCCCTGTTATCTTCTTTCTGTTTGCTCACTCCCCCCCTCCCAGTGGGATGGTGGATAGAATCAGAAAAAAAAGGTAAAACTCATGGGTTGAGATAAAGACAGTTTCATATGACAGAAAAGGAAGATGATGATGATGACAGAATATACAAAACAAGTGTTGCACAGCGCAATTGCTCACCACCTGCAGACTACGCATGCTCAGCTAGTTCCTGAGCCGTGGTCCCAGCCCCCTGCCGGCTTCCCCCAAATTATATACTGATCATGGTGTCATAAGGTATGGGATATCCCTCTGGTCAGTTTGGGTCAGCTGTCCTGGCTGTGCCCTCTCACAGCTTCCTGTGCACCCCCAGCCTCCTTGCTGGTGGGGTGGTGTGAGAAGATGAAAAGTCCTTGACATGGTGTAAACAATGCCTAGCAACAACCAAAATATCAGTGTGTTATCAATGTTATTCTCATCCTAAATCCAAAACACAGCACTGTACCAGCCACTACGAAGAAAATTAACTATTCCAGCTGAAACCAGGACATCAGTATATATGGGATGATTTACATACATTAGATACATATCTGTTCTCTTTGTGATGCCATAAAACCAGCTTTGCCAGGCTCCCAAGGCTGCATTCCTGCAGTGATGAGTCATCGACCTTCTGTGGTCTGTGTTTACACCCCAGCATGGAGCCTGGCCTCTGCTGTTATCCTCCGCCTGCACTCTTGGGTGGCCTTTGTGATGCTACTGTGAAATCCAGCAGGCTTATGGCACACAGTGCCAGATCTTCAAAGGGGAGTAGCATCCCAAAGCTCAATATTAGAATAATAAGCCTGATTTCCCAAGCTCCCTGCACAGTCAGTGTAGAGAGATAAGCTCTTCAGAGAGAAAGCGGTGAAACTGGAGTTTCACTCTCTTCTGAACTGCTTTCTGAAGGACGTAAGCTCTGACTGTCAATGCTAGAAGGACCCCAAGATGTTCAGTCTCAGTAGGTTGTATCAGGCTTTGAATATATTGCCCACCATCCATCATCCCCCACCTATTGCATCTACAGCCTGGTTAAGGAACCGTAATTGTCTTGAGGAGCAATCAGTGTGTGATTGCTGTGCAGCACTGACAGGCGATACAAACAATAAATCCTCCAGTAAAGTGGTTCAGCCAAGGAATTGAATTCAGTTATTGAAAATATGGAGAGGAACAATAACATTTGAAGGATATACTTTAATCCCAGTAAAATCAAAGGAGTGGGTTTTTTCATCTGTTAATATTACAGTGTTACTACAGTCTTTATAGGTCTTCTTGGGGAACCTTTAAAGGACAGAGAGGTTTGTCTGAATTGTCCTCACTCATCAGTCATTCTGCTGCTACATCTGAAAAGGTTTGATAGACCTTCTCACTGAGCTTTTCTCACTCTATTAATAGCTTACTTTCCTAAAGAGTACCTCTAAGCTTCCACCTTTTTTAACATCCAAAGTCCACAACCAAAGTGTCTCAGGCTTTGGATCAGTTCCTGTGGATTATACATTTTTTTTAATGGAGGAATAACATTAAAAAATATGGCAGGTATTCATCTTACATAAAACCGATAACATAATTATGCGATTTGCTGAATATCTGAGCCAAACATCAATGTGTAACTTAAATTCCCACATGCTGAAGAACTCCAAATGCCTTTGGACTTTTAATTTATAATCTTGTTATACTACTTTTTAACTTATTCCTTCTGCTCATGTTGTAACAAACCTGCTCTTATGTAAGAAATGCCTATTGCTGTTTTTGATGGTAAAATCACCATCAATAGCTTATTTAATTACAGTTTACTGATCCCTAGCATCAGCCTGTTACACAATACAAATTAAATTTGTTTAAGATACAAGCATCTAACTGGAGCAGCTCCCATATAAAAGTGGCGTGTTAGGCCTTCTAACCCAGCAACCAGTGCCAACCAATAGCAGATGCTGAGTGCAGAATACAAAAAGCAGTGATCATGTAGTGATATTTTCTGAGTGATGCCTCTCTACTTAGCCCCTGTGGATATTTCTTCTTGTATTTGCCCAATCACTTACTGAATCCATATACAGTTTTACAATGAACAACACTATCACTAGAATTTTTGCAGTTTATCTACTCGTGCAGAAGATCACCTCCTGTTGTTTGTTCTGCATCTGCTGACTGCTTGCTTTTTTGACAATAATATCCCTGTCTCTTGGATTGTAAAAAAACAATTGCCTTTTATTTACTCTCTGTGTTGCTAATGGCTGCAGAGGCCCCTATTGTATTCCCTCCTCAGCAGTTTCTTTCTCATGCTAGCACTTGTTCCTCACAGAGCTGGTCCAGACCTTGATCATCCCCATTGCCCTTCTCTAAACCCATTCTAGTAACCATGACAGGAGAACCATAATAGCCCAGAATGCCCAAGGTGCAGGCACATGGGTTTCATAGAGAAATAAAAATTATGTTCCCTGTTCTGTCCTCTATTCCTGTCTTTGTCATTTCTAGCATTTGATTTGTTTGTCTGACCCGAGCACTTGAGCACTTAGTTGACATTTTCATAAAATTCTCAATTCTAATGAAAGATCTTTTCCCTGAGTGGTGCAGCAGTCACAGAGGCTGTTATTTTATATATCAAGTTTTCCTGTGCAGATCATCTGATCCTTAATACTTTTCTCACTCTTGGTTTTGTTCCCAATACTCTTGGCCTTTTTTACCAATAATTCAACGAGATTTTGAAAATCTTGGTTTGCTTCAGATCATTTTCAGCTGATGCCTGCTTTGCATGTTGAAGTACATATTCAATTATTTGATGTAAATCAAAGCTTCCAGGCTACTACTCAATTTAAATTCTGCTTCAAAGCCATGCCTAATTTGAATAGAAAAAGTTAATATCCCCTCTTTTTATTCAGAGACATATTTTGATTCAACAAAGTTTTCATCACACAAGACAGTCCTAAGACTTCTATCTTAGACCAAACACAATTCTTTTTTAAAAAAGAAAATCTCCTTATAGTTTTTCTCACAAAGAACTTTTAATCAGGTTTTTTTTTGTTGGTTTTTTTTTGGTTTTTTTGTTTGTTTGTTTGTTTGTTTTTGTTTTTTCTGTTAAGTTAGTCCTGATCAGATCTATCACCATTTATTCTGATCTCACATTGTCTTTCTCATCCCTTGGAAGTCCTTCATAACTATCCTTCAGTAGCATGTATATTCCATGTGGAATGTGCTAGGTATGAAAATTCCTGAATTTCTGGATTCTTGTTTTTTTTTACAGAACTTATGTTGTCATCTGAGAAACTGCACTTGATCATGCTGCGATACTTTTTGAGATTCAGGCATCTATGAAGCAATTCAGAGTTCACAGGTGTGTACCGCATTCTACGCTGTCACTAATTCTCCTGCGACTACCTATCTTGTGCATATGTGTCTTCACACAAAACAATGTCTTTTCCCTGTTTGTCCTGTCTTCTTGCATGACAAACACATTCTGTTCTGACCAAAATTTGTCATTAACTGCTTTCTGATTATACTAAACATTCATTAAAGAAACCGCTTTGGGGATAAAGGCTGTCAGCAATTTTGAAGACAAATATATGACGTTTGGATAGGGAAAGAGGAGAAAAAGGAACTATTTTTTGTCCTAGTGGTGGTGGATAATCCAGTGCACAGAAACTAAGATCTGATGTAAATGGCACTGCTCTGGAGACAACAAACTTATGATGGTTTATCACAAAGGGGCTCTCACTTGAAGTCTCATGTAGGTTTATGAATGCATGAGAATTACTGGGTTTTTTTTGACTTTTCATCCTTTGTTATTTTGTGTTTCAGAACTGGTGTGCCCGCCATGCAACACCTGCTTATGTTCAGCTTTGTTTTGCTCTCACGCTGGCTGTTCGCAGTGCTTATCCTGCAGTTTGGTGTCTCTTCCTCTGCCGAGGGAGGCTTAGATTCACTCTATGAACAGAGTCATTAAAACTGATGCTGTCACTAGCATAGCAAACATTGGTGATGTCATTTTAAAGGCACTTTGTTTTACATACCTATGTAATCCTTTGACTGACTATCCACTTCTAAGAAAGTGTATGTTGGGGTAGTAAGAAAAAACATGAGATAGTTCAACTCCTGCCAACTTCAGACCTAGAAGGATGTGTGTGGGAGGAAAGTGCAACAGAAAGACATTGGGCTGTTGGGCAGAGAGGAGTAGCTGGAGGCAAGTAGATTTCCCTGAGCAGTCTGAAAGGACCACGTAGTCTTACTGGTGGGATAAAACTCCCTTCAAGCTTACAGGTCTTTGCAGTGCACTCTACAACATTGTGTGCATGCACCCATTTTGCCAATGCCAAAAATAATTAAGGACAGGGAACAGAAATAGCATTCTTAAGTTAATTCTGAAATGTTCAGTTTGTAGCAGATTGTATCAAGAGAAATTAAAATCAGATAACTAAGGTAATTTTAAAAGAGACTTGTATAACAGGTTGTTTCAGGTTTGTCTCATTAATATCTGCCTTTACTAGTATGCTTTTTCATCAGTGGTCTACCCAGTTTAGTGAGATTAAATGAGAATTTTGACCTGCTTCATAGCTTCTGTAAACAAGCAGATTCAATGAGTTTCAGTTTGTTCATTGACATAATTATCTAGGTCACCTGAAGCTTGATTAAAGCACAGTGAAATTCAATAGAAAGACTTCTATCAGCTTTGGTGGATTTTGAATCCTTTGTATTTTTGAATAAAGATGACAGAGAGGAAGGAATCCACTTCTGAGCATAAAAAGAACAGGTCATACTTCCATATTTTGTTTTGATCAGTTAATGACTGACTTTTAAATACAGAATTGAATGCAGACCTCTAATTGTTTCTAATTGTGTTGTGAGGTGTCTTGATGGACATCTGTTATAGAGAAAATAGGAATATAAATGAAATAAATTGGTAAAAATGGGTGACACAGAATGTAAAAGGCTTCCAGCCATTTGAACTTCTTAATTTTAGTTCTGAAAAACTATAAAGCAAAAAAAAATAGCATTTTATGTTATTAAATAAGTCAGTGATGTGTGCTGGGTAAGGGCTTTAAAGTTCTGTTGGTAACTAAAGAGGTAGATGGGGTCTTGGGGCCATTCAGATATATAAGCACTGAAAGACCTTAAATAAACCATTTTTGAGCTCTTAATAGCCAAAAAAAAAAGGAATAATTTAAATAGATCAGTGGTTGTTGAATATTGCTTTACAGTTTTAGGGTTTTTTTAGGCAGGACTCCCAGAAACTCTCAGTAATAACATGAAACCAGACTAGGGCTTTGGTTCTAGAGCAAAATCCCTGATTAAAGTTATATGTCTAAACTTCAGATCTTATGCAGAAGAATATTTTACTTTAAGGACTTAATGAAATTCATCAGTTTTAACTCAGGGCCGTGTTTTAGCAACATCAGTGCAGAATAAAATGCACTACAGTAAAGTAACAGCATAAAGAGTGTCTCCATTGGAATCTCAATGTTGTTAGTTCCTTTTATGTTGAACAGTTTCCAGGAATGGAGATGGAAGACTATATTTTTCTTGAAAAAATTACCAATTTGCAGCTGCTAGGAAATCTATTCTAGTCTTGGAATTCTAATTTGACTAAAAATTTCC
Source organism: Aramus guarauna (assembly GCA_013400195.1). NCBI lineage: Eukaryota > Metazoa > Chordata > Aves > Gruiformes > Aramidae > Aramus > Aramus guarauna. The sequence goes on along the minus strand of VXBL01006679.1, from coordinate 224,658 downwards.
CTGTTGCAAACCTCATTATTTTATGAACTTGTTTACTGCAACTAAAAATATCACTAAGGATGCCTGTTGAGACATCAAATCAACTTCAAAAAGCCAAATATGCTCATTAGGTGTATTCAAAAGATTAGCTGTATCAATTATCTGTTCAAAATCAACTAACTGACTTTTATTTTAAACCAGAAATCCTTTCTACAACTGTAGACATTTTTTTCAGTGATGATTATGAGACTAAACATATGCAAAAAAGTATCTATTTCCTTCCTATGTAGCTTGTAAAAGCTGCAAAAGAAATGAGGTATATCAGTCATCAAACAGGAGTCTCCAGGTATCTCATATTCTGCCAGCACAGTTCTCTCCCAATTTGAGTTGCTCTCTGAACTGTCCAGACTGATGCCATCAAACTAGACTTAGGCAGCTAAATGTTGAAGCCTAAGAGACTCCCTCAATTACTCATTCAAGCTCTTGCATGGCACCAATTATGTTTGGCCTTTTGAGCTTGTCTTTAGAACTAAGGAGGTTTAAAGCTCCAAAGGGGATGAGAGAGTAAATTTAAGTATGTGAGGCTGAAAGTGGTTATACTAAAAAAGCTTATTTTTTAGCCTTATTTAAAGTAATTTACTGTTTACTACATTCATCGTCTGGGCACATTTAAAATAAAAATATCTAGAGTTGTACTGTACATGGAAAAAGTGTGATAGCATTTATCAGATCTAATTTCTGATAAACAGTAGAGATGATAACTCAGAATTTATAGTATTCAGTATGTCATATTTGATGCTTAACAAGTTGTTTATTGGATTTGTGAATATCCAAGATTTTTGAGGTTCTATTTTGGAGCTGTTTGGTAATATGATGCAATATTTCCTCTCACTACACTTGGGACTAGGTCTGAAGATCGAGGAATTTGCTAAGATTTATTCTGTGACTGCACAAATCTGATTTTTTTTGTTTGTTTTGTTCTTTAATATTGGATTGGAGAGAGCGAATGATTACTATAAAAGGGCAATTAGACTCTTTGAATGGAAATGATAGTTCACTACAAAGAGAGTTTAATAGACACTTGTGAGTCATCAAAGGGGTATTTAAAATGCATTTATTGCTGAAGTTGCCATAGCAGCAGGAAACTTTAAAACCCCATAGGTCTCAAGTATGGAAAATCTGTGATTCTACAGTGTTTTCTAAAATTCAGGCTCTTTTGCATCAAATGATAAACAGGGAGTAAGTTCTACAGTAGTAGGCTTGCTGGAAGACTGTCCTAAAACCTACACTCTTCTCTCTTAAATTGTATGTGTGCAGCATTGGCACCCTTAACTATCAGCTGTCTGAGATACTTTCCAGCAATCTACAGGTTCAGGAAAAATTTAAGCCAGAAACTGTATAAACTTTTAATCCCTTTCTAAGATAAGAAATAAAAAGATGCCCCTTTAAATGTGATTTTGAGAGGATATCCAGAATGAGGCAGCATGTAGTTCTCAGACTTGACTGAAACAAGTATTTACTGACTCTAGAAGCTTGAGAATGACTAAAAATATTTCCTTCTATTAATTAATCACCTTTACCTTTTCAGGAATTAAAACTCATAGATACAAAAGTGAAACACAAACAATAGTGATGATCTGAATTTCTGAGCTATGGGAAAAAAAACAACCCCAAACTCTTCTTTTGTTTCATTTATTCTAAAGAAAAAGGCACAGACTGAGCAGTCTTCTGGATTTACATGTACTCTTAAGTATCTTTTTAATATGGAACTATGATCCTTTTATAACAAGTCATAAGGAAAAAGTCTTTTAAATAAAGGAATGTTGTTTAAGGCCTCTATAGCTTTAGCAGTATTTGTATATGTACATGTTTAACAGGGATGATCTTCCACCTGTGTTTAATTTCCTCATAGATGACACTACAATAATGAGAAAACAGAAGCTTCACAAAATAGCTAATTATCTGGAAAAAAAAAACAACCAACAAACCCAAACCTCTTGTAGTAGTTACAATACTCAAAAGAGAGGTCTGAGGCACCTTTGAAATTTTGGTAGGTGAGAGGAATAAGGCTTCTACTGCAGTGGGGCAAAGCTGCTTTCACAAAAGTATGAAAAAAGCTAATTTCTAAAGAAAAAGATATGTTTTTTTTGTTATCATGCAGCAGCTAGCACTAATACAGGTGAGAGAACACCCACAGTGATTTTACCACCTGTTTGCTCATCGCTGAGTGGTAAGCCTTTCCTATTTCTCCCAGACAGGTACATTTTTCCTTGTATGAACACTCCCCTAGAGAATCTGAAACAGGTAAGTTAAGCCTGAGGAGACCGTATTGATGGCAGTAATTCCTAGGAAAGCACTGGGTGTTCATGAGATGTTGGAACAGGATTACTGCAAAGTTTGCTTTTACCAGATTATACCGTACAGTAATAATGGATTGTGTTATTGCATATGTATATATTTGGAAGTGAAACAAGTATCTAGCAGTGTATTTATCCCATTTAAAATATAGTATATTGTTGGTGTTTTAGTGAACCAGCAGACTGTATATGAAAAGCCTGAAAAGAGGAGTAAGACTTGTTAAAGATACCTGGCTAAGCACTATTTTTCTAGTTTCTGTGTAAAATGTAAGACTATTTCAGACTTCTCTTACTGTATCAGTTTACAGGATACATCTTTACCATGAACGCCTTTTGTTGCTTGACTGAGACTGTTGCAAGGAAGTTAGTCTCTCCTTAGGTAGTTTCAAATGTTTTTAAAGAATAGCTACAAGCCACAAAAGTAAGTGGTAAGAGAACTAGTGCCTTGTAACTCTGTGGTTTTTATCTAGTTGATCTACTTTACATTTTTGCTTCCACTCACTTTGTATTTCCTCCCTGTTCTCCTTCAGGAAGCTTTGGGGAGCACTGGGATCCCCACCACTGCCTGTTGGCTTCCTTCCTGGAGGGTGCCACTGGACATGTGCTGGCTGACAACTGCTGTCCCTGGGTCCTTACCCGGGGGCTTTTCTCAGCTCAGCCATGAACAGGGAACGCAGTGCCAGAAGGAGCTCTGGCTCAGCTTTGGTCTCTTTCTTGCAGGTAATCATTGCATGTTGCCCTTCAGAAAAGTGCCCAAGTTGCCCTTAAATTAATGACTGCTCATGCTCTGTTGAAAAGCTGTTGCAGAAGGTCCTGTCTCTGGTAGTTCACAACCTTGTTCCAGTTTCTGCCCTGACCATACTCTCAGCTGGCTTCTCTCTTCTTCACCTTAAATTTCATCTGTTAACCTGGTTTCACAAGGGAACAAGCTTATGTGATCATGCAGCCCACGGCCTTCACCTTCATGCCTAAATCTGTTTCCCAAATTGAGTAATTTGATAAATGAGTAGAGGTGTACATGAGAATGAGTTTCCTCTAAGACTGTAAAACCCGGTAGTTTGCTGGAGGAGGGACAACCAAACTAATCCCACTAGTCGCTGTTTTGCCTTGCTTGCTACTAGCTCATAAAAACATTTTTTTGCTTGGTGAGAGGCAGAATGAGGCACTGCCACGTAGCTCAGGAACAGGGGATTGAGGCTTTGTGTAAGTTTTGGGGTGGAGAAAAGAGATACTATCTGTGAGTTGTTGAGGTCACTGACAAATAGGGATGTGGGTGGAAATACTAGAAATGTTAGGGCAAGAGAAGATAGANTAAACTGAAGGTGAATGTCCACAGATGACTTTATAATGTTATAGTAACACACTCTGATAACAAAACATAAAGGCAATCTTTATAGAGAATAGCAGCAGGGCTACACATTGGCCACTAGAGAGCAATAGATAACCAGGAGTTGTGTGCTTGGTACGGCAAAAACTGAGCATCCTATAGCCCTGTAACGCTTTTAAAAATACAGATGCAGAAATTAGCATCATAATGTAAAATTACCCTCTTGACACTTCTTAATAGTACTAATGCCTCCAATCAAACAAAATGGCAGGAGCAGGCACTCTGATAATTAGCAGCAACCAGTATCTGAAGAAACCTCTCAAATGCATCATACAATGTATGTGCTTTGCTTAGCCACTTGAAGCGGGAATGTATTGTACAGCATTAAGATCAGCTGCAGAAATGCAAAGCAACAACTAAGCCGGTTCCTTCAGTCTCAAAGTCCAAGCCTGAATTATGAGGAGCTGGGAAACTTACAGAATCAAAACTTCTTTTGCTGCTATTTTAAATCCTGAATATTGTCATTCTATGCAGTTTGTGCTTGCACATTTTAGAAAACAAAGATTGCATTTTTCTTTTCTAAATGCTCTGAATGTTTACAAAATAGTATACTTTTACCCTGGAAGCCAAAATGTTCCACATGACATAACTCAGATCTACAAAGTACATTCGCAGAACACACACCGAAAAGAAGCTCTTTCCTCTCTATTCCCAGAGTTCAACAGACTGTGCTATTGCATTATTTCAGCCTATAGAGTGAAAAACCATATCCACCTAGCTGTAGTTATGACAGTGTCCTGAAGGGGGATGGGAGAAGCTGTTATGTGAAGGTACTGCAATGGCTCAGAGAAATTCTGCATGTCTCCAAAAAGTGCCCTTTTTCATTTTCAACTTGGGTTATCACTGTTGGTTTTCTCAGGTTGTCCAGTACATTGCTTTCTTACCTTTTTTTTTTTTTTTTTTTTT